>CM062295.1:372162671-372345023 GCA_031216915.1 Pictodentalium vernedei
AAAGCTGGATAGAAGGTTGATATCTGATAGAAAAAGCTGGTCAGAAGGTTGAAATCTGAGAGAAAAGTTGGTCAGAAGGTTGATATCTGACAGAAAAGCTGATCAGAAGGTTGACATCTGATAGAAAAGCTGGATAGAAGGTTTAGAGCTGATAGAAGAGCTGGTCAGAAGGTTGATATCTGATAGAAAAGCTGGAGAGAAGGTTGCAATCTGATAGAAAAGCTGATCAGAAGGTTGAACTCTGATAGAAAAGCTCGTCATAATGCTGACAACAGGAAGAAAACATTATCAGAAGGCTGAGATCTGAGAGAAGAGCTGGTCAGAAGATTGATATCTCATAGAAAAGCTGGACAGAAGGTTGATATCTGAGAGAACAGCTGGTCAGAAGGTTGAAATATGATAGAAAAGCTCATCATAAGGCTGACATCTGACAGAAAAGCTGATCAGAAGGTTGATATCTGAGAGAAAAGCTGGCCAGAAGGTTGATATATGATAGAAAGGCTCATCATAAGGCTGACATCTGATAGAAAAGCTGATTAGAAGGTTGATATCTGATAGAAGAAAAAAATAGAAAAGCTGGACAGAATGTTGATATCTGAGAGAAAAGCTATTCAGAAGGTTGATATCTGATAGAAAAGTTGGTCAGAAGGTTGATATCTGATAGAAAAGCTGATCAGAAGGTTGTCACCTGATAGAAAAGCTGGATAGAAGGTTGATATCTGATAGAAGAGCTGGCCAGAAGGTTGGTATCTGACAGAAAAGCTGGATAGAAGGTTGATATATGATAGGAGAGCTGATCAAAAGGTTGATATCTGATAAAAAAAAAGCTGGTCAAAAGGTTGATATCTGATAGAAAAGCTGCATAGAAGGTTGGTTGATATCTGATAGAAGAGCTGGCCAGAAGGTTGGTATCTGACAGAAAAGCTGGATGGAAGGTTTATATCTGATAGAAGAGCTGGTCAGAAGGTTGATATCTGATAGAAAAGCTGGTCAAAAGGTTGATATCTGATAGAAAAGCTGAAGAGAAGGTTGATATCTGATAGAAAAGCTGGTCAGAATGCTGATATCTGATAGAAAAGCTGGGCAGAAGGTTGATATCCGAGAGTAAAGCTGGCAAGACGGTTGATATCTGATAGAAAAGCTGGGCAGAAGGTTGATATCTGAGAGAAAAGTAGTAGATAGAAAAGTTGGTCAAAATGTAGTAGTAGTAGTAGAAGAAAGTAGCAGTATTAGTAGTAGTAGTAGTAGTAGCAGTAGTAGTAGTATTAGTAGAAGTAGTACTAGTAGTAGCAAGTAGTAGTAGAAATGAGTAGTAGTAGCAGAAATGAGTAGTCAGTAGTAGTAGAAGATAGTAGTGGTAGTAGTAGTAGTAGTAGTATTAGTAGTAGTAGTTCTAGTAGTAGTAGTTATGGTAGTAGTCATAATAATTGTAGTAGTAGTAGTAGTAGTAGTAAGTAAGTAATAGTGGTAGTAGTAGTAGTGGAAGTAGTAGTAGAAAGTAGTAGTAGTAGTAGTAGTAGTAGCATAGTAGTAGTAGTAGTAGTAGTAGTAGTAGCAGTAGTAGTAGTAGTAGTAGTAAGTAGTAGTAGTAGTAGTAGAAGTAGTAGTAGTAGTAGTAGTATAGTAGTAGTAGTAGTAGTAGTAGTAGTGGTGGTGGTAGTAGTAGTAGTAGTAGTAACAGTAGTGGTAGTAGTAGTAAGTAGCAGTAGTTAGTAGTAGTAGGTGTAGTAGCAGTAAAAAGTAGTAGAATGTAGAAGTAGTAAGTAGTAATAGTAAGTAGTAGCAGAAGAGGTAGTAGTAGTGTAGGTAGTAGGTAGCAGTAGTAGTAGAAGAAAGTAGTAGTAGTAAGTGCTAGTAGTGTTAGTAGTAGTAGTAATAGTAGTCGTACTAGTAGTAGCCATAGTATGAGTAGTAGAAAGTAGTAGCATATATTTATAAAATAGACTTTGGATTCTTCATGAAAAGATAACTATGCCATAAGCTTACATATTTATCACACGCGGACACCCGAAATTCTTGACTACTGGCACATTTCGAGCGAAAACATTTCTTTTGATCATCTCGAAAAATCTTTATTACCGCAGAAATTCAAATGACATTTTAGCACATATTCAACATCGAACAGAAATTCTAATATTATTTTGGAAATGGGCCATCATGTCCCGACAGAAACGCACAAAGCTTATATTCAAGTGAAAAAATTATTCGCAAAACGAAATGCTTTTTTGAGGAAACCAACTCTTTTTACACTGTACGCTCAGTTGTGTACGACCCGTATCGGTAGTCGCCATATGATTCCAAATTTAGCTGAGAGATATGGTCAAGGAACTCTTGTTTCAACTACTGGAAATGGTGTCCCAATAGGGTAAAATTCTAATCTTGTTTCACGAAAAGCATGTAAGATGAGGAACTGTGTCGATAGAGCCCTCATTATGCACAACAACTTTAAAAGCTACACATGCAAGCGAGTAATAACGCATAACGCATTATGTCGTTGCATAATCTACCAGTGATCACCAGTAGTCCATTAAATGCACTGCAAACGTATCATTCAAAGTATCGCCCTATATTCTAAAATGTACCAAAATTTTATTAAATTAACACCCTTCGACAAAGAAGATTGAAAATAATAAAGACATGCAGTTTTTTTCTTGTCATGCATGTATTCAGACCAACTGCGATGATCGTGGTCCATGATCGATTTGCTCAATATCAATAATAATATTAACCGATATCTTGGAGATTACTAGTACAATTCCTAATCTATAGTGCTTTGTTTATCCTTCCTTTGTCTTTCACGGAACCATAGCAGATATGTCCCACCTTAGAAAGTGATGAAGTGATGACGAGGTGACGCCACATGGTGCATGCAGTGAAGTTAACAGCGCGTATATTGCTCGATATACTTCAAAGTTGATATGAGATGTCCGTACTCGACTCAATACAGATGTTAAAAGGAGAAACAAATCTCGTCAAAACCTTTTGAACGTTTTAAATTGTATTCAAATGACTTGACAATTTGCCAGTCCAATCGAAAATGTGTCTGACTAGCTGATATGTCCGTGTTTGCCCTCGCTGCTTCCATCAGAAGTATCATTTGACCAGGTTAAATTGTAATTGTTTCTAGTAGATTTTTACTCATTTGTGTCAATTTTCAGCTTGACACGTTCAGTAGTTTTTAAGGTGATGTCTTCGGGTGTTTAAGGTCAATTGAGGTCAAGGTCACACCGCGTAGGTCCACCGACCTAATAAAAAATATTTCCGTGGCGAGAGGTCTATACGTACCAAATTCCAGTCCGATCGGTTCAGCCGTTCTCGATATATCAGTTAAAGGTTATTTTGAGGTCAAGACCATCTAGCACGGGCCAAACAACCAGACCAAAAGAACTTCCTGCAACAGAGTTACTCTAGGTACAAAATTTCATCCTGGACGACCTGATAGTTTTCTTAATACTATTTTAGGATCATTTCTTAATGCAATTCGAAGGTCGTATGAAGGTCAAGAGTTAATATCCTGATCGAGAGAACCGACCCGATTAAAAAAATCCCAACGGCAAGATATCCCCCAGACACCAAATTTCAGCCAGCCCTATCAGCTCAAGAGTCAATCAATCTTTATTCAACAATGTGCCTAGGTTTAAACAATATTATACACACGGCACAATTTCGACATGTGGTACATTACTGGGAGGCAACATGGCCAGTTAGGCCGTCTTCCTGTTGCCACCCTTGCAGAAGTTGTTATTATAGGAACAGCACAGTGCAAGTACTTTACAATTTCTTAAGTAATTCTTTCACTGGTCGCAAAATAGTTGGAGGTAAAAAGTAATATGGATTCAAACAACGAACATACTGAATGGGGTATTTGTGCAGATGGGGTATTTGTCTTAGACTGAGAGTTGTACAGTATTATACCTATTTGTAAATATCTTGTATGACTTATTCTCATTCCCTTTTGTACCTAAATGATTTCAAAGGGGAATTAGATATGAATGGAAATGTTTCCTTTCTTTTCTTTTTTTTTCTTTTTTAGTTTAGGTGAATAGGTCTTGTAAGCCCTAGATATGAGACATTCAAATATTCATATGGATCCAGTAAAAGATGATCATCAGTAAACTGATGGTAATCCTCGGCTCTCCCGATTGTGTCTTTAATTATTCACACAGCCAGTGCAGTTTGAATTGTAGAAATTAACTGGAGTCGAATATGAGTTGATTAAAGTTCTGAAGAGCGTTTTTTCTAACTTAGATCTCGGAACAATGCATTGAAAATTACTGTCAAGTTCGTTTCCATATAGTAGGGAACATGTTTTTAGGAAGCTGACTGCAAAGTGCGTTCGGGGAGTACCTATATACCTGCCCGGGCTGTCTGGTCCTCATGCCAGATGGATTGTTGATGACTTCCTGGGAATTTTTAACTGACTTTGTTAGTTGAAGTTAAGATTTTCGTCTATTTGTATTCCAAGAAATTTCGCAGTAAGGTCGGTATGGTTGTTGCCAACCTGTTTTAATTCATTTTCGTTGATTGAGATAGTTCTACCATTAGAGTTGTATCTGCTATTTGTTAGTTGGTTGATTATTTATTTAGATTTGTTGGCATTCAAATCTATCTTATTAGCGGAACTCACACACTTAAATTGAAAAGTTCTGTGTTTATATTGCCGAAAAGAGTATCAATGTTATGATGCGAATTATGAACCGTTGTATCATCTACGAACGATAGTGGGTTCAAATTTGTCGAGCGAAAAATGTCGTTGATATAGATCAAGAAAAGAAGGGGTCTCAGTATGGAACGTTGTGGTACACCACAACAGATAGTCTTCGTGTCAGATTTGGAACCTAAATACTTTACATAGTGGAAGCTCCCTGATAGATAACGTTTGAACTATTTGCTATTAATTCTTCTAATGCATTATGACTCTAATAACTGCGGCCAAAGTGCAATCTTTAGATGCTTTGTCAAGCACAATATCAGTCGCAAATTACGTGTTTACTATATGGGCCATTGGGCTGGCGACTTCATTGATACTTAACTTCATAATTGTACTTGAGATATCATTAGAATCTTTACTTATTTTTTATTTCATATTACCTGCTATAGATATCATTTCCCGTGTGTTGTTGGTGTCATGAAGAATGTATGAGGAATTACTTTGTTCATATATTTTGTGCAACTCGTTTCTGATGAAGGGACCTGGTCACTTACTTTTTGGCCTATTCTGGAAAAGAAGTTATTAAATTCCTGTGCCATTTCAGTGGAGTTGGAAATATATACACCCTCGACATCAAATCAAGAAGATGGGGTGGAGACGGGTTTGCTGGCGTGAATAGCATTCCTTAATATTTCCCATGTTCTCTTCATATTATGTTTATTTTCTTACAGAATCCGTTCGAAGTATTTGGTTTTGCTCCTGTGTTTGAGCCAGCTGATGATTTGACAAAATTGTTGATAATTATATTTGTTTATTTCAGTAGTGGAGTTTAACTTTTTACGATATAATTTATTTTTGCTGACCGGTGATTGTATCAGACCAGCAGTCGTTCATGGCTGCCGTTTGATGTACTTGTGTTTCACAGCCACAGTTTTGAGTGGAAACGCGGTATCAAATATCGTCAGGTAAATTTTCAAAAAGTTTTCATAGGCGTTGTTTGCACATGTGCAGTTTAGAACGGACGAAAAGTTTCAGGCTGACAATAATTGTTTAAATGTGGCTATATTTCTTTCACTAAATATACGCCTAGAAACCTCTTGAACACATTTGATCTTGATGCTTCTCGGTACACAGTAAAATGTACCAAAGTGGTCCGCGACATCTGCAGTGATGTTGCCTGATTTAGACCCTAGAACTGGATTATTTGTGTGAATATGATCTCTCAGAGTTGGGGAGTGGTCCGTTATTCTTGTCGGTTTAGTAATACGGGGAAGAAAGCCATCTGAAATCCATGAAAAAGTTGAGATAAATTCGTTCAAATCAGCTCTGGGCGGGGTGTTAGGTCTGTAAATAGTTCCGATTATAACTGATCGTTTATGGCGATAATTAATTTCAATAAATATAGATTCGAATACGTGGGGAATGAAAATTGATAAATCTTCCCGTATGTGATATGTCACGTTCTCTTTAACGAATATCCCGACTTCACCTCTGCCGCCATCCGTACTGGAGCGAGTTTTATGCAAAAGTGGCTGATATCCATCTAATCTATAATGGAGGTTAACCGGAATTTTGAATATTTTTGTAAGGCCGGTGACATAAAAGGTGTCCCCGTGATGTTGAATACAAAACAGCAAATCACTGAGTGAGTCCCAATGGGAATTTAGACATTGACAATTTATGTGAAACACAAAAACAAAGGGCAGTCATCCTTGGCTGTTGACTGGCTGAATGTTTCTGGCGAGTAGTACTTACAGTAGGCGAGTAGTACTTATAGTTGGCGAGTAGTACTCTCCGAGTATACGCGAACTTGTATTTTGTTGAATGATTGGCGACCAGTGCAAATATTAACTATGGTACTGGGTGGGGTGGGGTATCTTTTTTTCCGAAGATAAAGCGGAGGTGGGTGGGTAGGTCAGCCGTTCTGAAAATGGAATCTTGTGTAGCTTTTTGCCACCACTCCATCTCCTCTGGGTTAACATGGGGACTTGGGAAGTGGATTAGCAGTACAGGATATGGGCTAGCAGCATGGGAATGTGGACAGACGTTCACCCTTCCCCATCACACCATCATTGGTTCATTGGTTCACGATTTTGAAAAAGTTGAAGCAGTTTGAACAAATTATCATTTATGTAATCTAACATAAATGTAATCTAACCAGATCTGACACCAAAAGGACTTTTGTCATCCTGAAAAGTGGATATCATACAGTGGCATAACGCCATTTCCCAATGCAACTGACTACTTTCGCAAACTCTCATTATGTAATTATGAATTTTCAGTCATATACATGTATGAAGAAAATGCGGGGCTGTTAGTGACCTTTCAAGCCTTAGGCTTAGTGGGTAACCTTAAAACTAATTCCCTTTAATGTGTGATATATGATTCTAAAAGACTGAACCATCAATTAGTCAGTACATTATTCATAGAGGGTTTATTATTGGCAGTGCAAACTCTCTATCTTATTTATATAAGAGACCTGTTGGATTATCTAAAAAAAAAAAAATAAAATTAACTTCTTTTAAAATAAACTGTAGCAATCTGCTGTAACAAAACATACAATTAAATCATAGAATAAAGTATGTTGGGATCATCTGGGTCAGAAAGGATATGCATGTGTATTATGCTTCAGTGAGATTAAGCTGAATGTTGCAGGAAACTACTTGGAAAGTAACTGTCCCTCCCGTCAATGGTCCTGTAACAGATTTTGAACTAATAGATTTCAAGCTTCTGAGTTGGATGCACAGCCTTCAGTATTTTTGTAGGATTACACTGACATCCATTGCATAAAAGGTAATACTATATAAATCACAAGGGCGTCACTCGCCACACCAGAGCCCCAAATATGGTAGACAGTTTTAACTCATATGGTCACCATTTCTCATTTTCTTGTCTGTCTTGGTAAAATGAAACAACTTTGTGCAATTATTAATAGTTTCATAGTTGCGAGCCTCGTGGAGGCAGGAAAGGAAAGGGTAGGAAAGGTCAGGGTGCCAACACGGGATCTTGGGTACAGGGTGAACGAGGAACTGAAAAGGGCCATAAAGGTAAGAAAAGCTAAATGTGCTGCATACAGGAGAAGTAGAAAACTTAAGGGGGCGGAAAGCAATGAGGCCACAGTTGCTAAGGAAGAATACCACCAAGCACAAAATAAAGTAAATAACGCTTTCGTGTATTTCTGCAAATAGTCCGTCATATGCAAATGTACACAATTTAATAGAATTTCTGTTAGTTCTCAAACTGCGGCACGACTGCTGCACAACAGCCACGCCACACCTTCAGTACAGACTGAGAACGCTTTCGTGTATTTCGGCAAATAGTCCGTCATATGTAAATGTACACAATTTAATAGAATTTCTGTTAGTTCTCAATTTGCGGCACGACTGCTGCACAACAGCCACGCCACACCTTGAGTACAAACTGAGAAACAATTAAAAATTGTTACCCAGATCATTGTACTCATAATGGAGGGCACCAATAAGAATTCCGATCCAAATCGCAGTGCCCGGAGAGGCGCACGTGTAATCAACATGCACAATGACATGTAGCAATAACTATTGACTCGCGAATCAACGAGAAACCAGTGACGTACAGGAGCGGAAGTGTAGATTTACTATACAATTTCGCCGATCCTGTTTGCATTGTACATCAAAGGTTTAGGAGATGAACTCCTGCGTAGCGAGGAGGGGTTAGCAGTTGGGGACTTGAAGATCCCAGGGCTATTTTTTGCAGACGATATGGTTCTTGTGTTAGAAAGCGAAGAGGTGCTAACGAAAATGATGGGAATTGTTGGGAAATATGGGAGCAAATGGAGACTCGAACTTAATGAAAGCAAGATCAAAGTTATACCTGTGGGCCGCAAAGTGGACCCCACTCGAAGCTGGAGAGTGGGTGAGTTCTGCATTCCGGAAGGGAGCAGCAAACTTCTCAGTGTGGGAGAGACAGGTGATTACGAGTATTTAGGGATAAATATAAACTTACAGGAAGAGGCATCTACCGGAACCACACAAATAAATTGATTCCGAAGGGGAAGCGAATCCTTAACCAAATGAAACTTAAAGGGAGAAACAGTTTCAATAAGGTTTTCGTGAGGAAAACCATTTGGGAAATGGTGGGGCTGCCAAGTATAACATACGGTACGGAAGTGGTACCCCTAAACCAGACGGTCGTAAAGAGCTTGGAAACCCTGCAGAACGATGCAGGCCGATGGATAACGGGGTCGAGTAATGCCGCAGCGCTATAAGCAATCAGGGGTGAGCTTGGGTGGATGAGGATCACGGACAGGATAGACCTGTTGAAGTTGGTAAATCTCCCCGACAGCCGATGGTGTAAAGTAATGTTCCGGAGAATTTTCAACTCAAATATCAAAACGGGGTGGATGGTCCAAGTGAGGGAGCTAGTAGAACATTGGAGATCTCGGACCTGGACGTTGGGGCAAGCCAGGGTAAACAAATCGTCAGAGAAAGGGTCATGGAGGATTGTAACCGTAATTGGCGAGAGGGGGTCAAATCAAAGAGGTCTTTGGGTGGTCTGCGTGATAAAGAGAAGCCAGGTTTTGAAGAGTACCTTGATGGCACCTAATGGGGGGGGGGGGGGGGCACTGTTGTTCAAGCTGAGGTCGCGATCCCTGGAGCTGAGGGGAAAAATTGGAAAGACGGTGAAAGGGAGTGCCAGATGTGTAACTTGGACATTGTGGAGACCCTGGAACACTTTCTTCTAGAATGCCGAAAGTATCAGTCTAAAAGAATGAGATTCACTGGGAGTATAATGGGGAAGTGGGATGGGAGAATGAAGGACATGTGGTCAGGGGGAGACTCAAAGGAGAGGGTTAATATGCTAATCGGAGAGATTGGGAAGAATGGGACAAGGGATATTATCAAGCAGTTCGTCTCCGAGTGTTGGGAGGAGAGGATAAGCGTGTGAATAGGGAGGCAGTTGGGAGTACAGGGGTAACCATGGCCTTCTCGACCGAGAACCGCGACAAATTAGCGGCTGGCCAAAGTGTTATTATTATTAATAGTATATGACACTGAATGGTTGGAATTCTCTCTTACTGACTGCCTGACTAACTAGCTTATTAACCACTCCATCAAATGAAGCACTATTCATATCGGCCATGGTGCAACAGTGCATAGCTTAATATGTGGAATGAATTTCCGATACCAAAGAATCACCCCTCGTCACATTGACTATGACAGTTTCAATACAACATTGAGCTAACTGCCTCTACGAAATCTGCACTTGATAACGCTTAATAAATTCAGATTAGACTGATGAAACTAAAATCGAGTGTAGAAATGTGTAGAAACAGAAAGAAATCAGTAGAAATAGCAGCAAATACAATAGTGGAACCAGGTTAAACATAAAAATCTTTACATATTTCACACCAGTTCCTGCTACACCTTTCTTAATACTGTTCAGGTAGAATGCCGGTATATGCTGTATACCCATGTATACAGTGACTGCCAGTGTCGGTGAGAACGTTTGAATAAATTCATAAACTTGCAAAGAAATGGAACCAAATTCCAGTTGCAAACTCTGAAGAACTTTGTTTTATCTCCATTAGATGGTTGTGGGTTGATTAAATGTCGGGAATGGTTACTCGAACAATAAAAACCATGTTTCAGCAAAAATACCTGTTGAAAGTTCTAATGAAAGCAGTTTATATGCGATTTACTCTAATTTTGAGGGTAGGTACCAAATTTGAAAAAAGGGGTGGTTGAGTGCCCAAGTGTCGTAAAAAAAACTTAAACGCCCCATCGTATGCAAAACGAGATGAAATGTTTAATTGTATCAATAGGCAGAATTAAGAAAACAAAAATTAGAAAGTATGAGGTCGTTGAATCCCGATAACCAAGGCGAATCCAATCATAGCAATAGTTATCATTTCTAAACTGAAACAAAACAGATACGATGATTTCTACTGAAAATAAAACTGTCGCAAAATATTTCACCAGGCTAGGACACTTTCCAGGCCGAAATGCCCATACACATGAAATTTCAACTCGAACCGTTAGGCAGGTAACTGGGCGTACAGTTCTTTTGCGACTGCTGATTAGACCTTTTTACGACTAGGGCGTACAATGAAAAATGAGTTGGTTTCCTCAAAAAATCATTTCGTTTCGAGAGTATGTTTTCTACTTGAATATAGGATATTTGCGTTTATTTCAGGGGTCGATCTCCTTGGTAGTATTAGAACTTCTGTTCGATATCAGAACTGTGCTAAAATGACATTTGAAGAGGGAATTTCTGCGGTAAAACGGATTTTTCGAGATGACCAAAAGAAGTTTTTTTCGCCTGAAATGTGCCATTAGTCACGAATTTCGGTTGTCGCGAGTGACAAATAAGTAAGCGTATAGCATAGTTATGTTTTCATGGAGAAACCACGATCTATTTTATAAATATGAAGCAAAACTAATGGATTGAAATAAAGGCTTTTAAAAACTTGCTCCCCAAAATAGAAATGACTTGTCTCAACGATCAACACTTCCGGTATGTCCAAATTACGGTTTATCCACTGTGACGCTGTATTCAAAGTTAGATTGTGGATCAAGATTAATCCTCTGAACACCAACGTGTCAATACCAAACTTTCAACCTGTAGTTTTGTCCCATGATGCAACTAAGATTTTAACCAATTCAATGTTGTTTGACAGAGCTTTTTGTGCTCTTTGATCTCTGTCAAACAAGATTGAATTGGGTACGGCAGCAATGAGTTTTTTTTTGTATTGGAGAACAATAGACAATCGATGTATGTTTCACACCGCTGATCTGTGTCAAGTGTTCAGTGTTCAATGACTTGTGATCAGTGATCACTTGAGTAGTGAGTTCTGCATTCCGGAAGGGAGCAGCAAACTTCTCAATGTGGGAGAGACGGGTGATTACGAGTATTTGGGAGTAAACATAAACATTACAGGAAGAGGCATCTACCGGAACCACACAAATAAATTGATTTTGAAGGGGAAGCGAATCCTTAACCAAATGAAACTTATAGGGAGAAACAGTTTCAATAAGGTTTTCGTGGGGAAAACCATTTGGGAAATGGTGGGGCTGCCAAGTATAACATACGGTACGGAAGTGGTACCCCTAAACCAGACGGCCGTAAAGAGCTTGGAAATCCTGCAGAACGAGGCAGGCCGATGGATAACGGGGTCGGGTAATGCCGCAGCGCTAGAAGCAATCAGGGGTGAGCTTGGGTGGATGAGGATCAAGGACAGGATAGACCTGTTGAAGCTCGGTTATCTTAATTATTTGGTAAATCTCCCCGACAGCCGATGGTGTAAAGTAATGTTCCTGAGAATTTTCAACTCAAATATCAAAACGGGGTGGATGGTCCAAATGAGGGAGCTAGTAGAGAACTACTCATTGGAGATCTCGGACCTGGACGTTGGGGCAAACCAGGGTAAAAAAATCGTCAGAGAAAGGGTCATGGAAGATTGTAACCGTAATTGGCGAGAGGGGGTCAAATCAAAGAGGTCTTTGGGTGGCCTGCGTGATAAAGAGAAGCCAGGTTTTGAAGAGTACCTTGATGGCACCTTTGGGGGGTCACTGTTGTTCAAGCTGAGGTCGCGATCCCTGGAGCTGAGGGGAAAAATTGGGAAAGACGGTGAAAGGGAGTGCCAGATGTGTAACTTGGACAGGGTGGAGACCCTAGAACACTTTCTTCTTGAATGCCCAAAGTATCAGCCTGAAAGAATGAGATTCACTGGGAGTATAATGGGGAAGTGGGATGGGAGAATGAAGGACATGTGGTTAGGGGGAGACTCAAAGGAGAGGGTTAATATGCTAATCGGAGAGATTGGGAAGAATGGGACAAGGGATATCATCAAGCAGTTCGTCTCTGAGTGTTGGGAGGAGAGGAGAAGCGTGGGAATAGGGAGGCAGTTGGGAGTACAGGGGTAACCATGGCCTTCTCGTCCGAGAACCGCGACAAATCAGCGGCTGGCCAAAGTGTTATTATCATTACAGCCAGATCAATAGTTCACTATGTCAATGAAAGATGGGAAAGAAAAGGAAAGGCGCTGAACGTCGTCGTGAAAATAAATCGGACAAGTCATCATCGGCTCTGGAGAGTGAGGACAGTACTATTAACCCTGAACCAAAAAAGCAATTGACCATGTCGGACTTTGTGAGAAAAAGTACATTAGATAGTGACTTTGAGGTGACTACTTCATCGGATAACACTAGTCTGGAAGGTATACAGGGGCAGCTGCGTACGATAATATCTCGTATCGACCATTTAAGTGCAAAGACTTCAAAAAACTTCAAAGAATTCAATGAGAAACAAGCCACAAAGTTAGAAATAGAGAAAAATAGAACTGAACTGAGCAAAGTTTTCTTTGAACAATGTGTTCACCTAATTATAAACTTGCCTGAGTGTCGGATCTGTTCCAATATTCTCAACCTATTTACATAACTGTTTTGTTATAAATTATTGAAACTCGACAATATGCAATCGCCATCCACCAACAACAAAGCAAATAGAAATTGAAAAAATATTTTCTAGTCTGAGTGTCGGATCAGTTCCAATATTCTCAACCTATTTACATAACTGTTTTGTTATAAATTATTGAAACTCGACAATATGCAATCTCCATCTACCTACAACAAAGCAAATAGAAATTGAAAAAATATTATCTTTCAAGGATTTTCGACGGAGCCATGTCATGTGACCCTTCGTTGAAGCGAGATTGTTTCAGCGAGGGTCGCATGGTGTGGTTTTGTTGAAATATTGTTGAAATATTTTTGAAAAATTAAAAAAAAAAAAAAATTTTTTATTTAAATTAATGATTTTCTATATCGTCTGCGTTGAGGGGGGGGGGGGGGGGGGGGGGGGGTGTCCCAGTAGTGACCTTGCTAATTGCCTGAGTGTCGGATCAGTTCCAATATTGTCAACTTATTTACATTACTGTTTTGTTATAAATTATTGAAACTCGACAATATGCAATCTCCATTCACCAACAACAAAGCAAATAGAAATTGGATGAAAAATTATTTAGCCTGAGTGTCGGATCTGTTCCAATACTCCCAACCTATTTACATAACTGTTTTGTTATAAATTATTGAAACTCGACAATATGCAATCTCCATCTACCTACAACAAAGCAAATAGAAATTGAAAAAATATTATCTTTCAAGGATTTTCGACGGAACCATGTCATGTGACCCTTCGTTGAAGCGAGATCGTTTCAGCGAGGGTCGCATGGTGTGGTTTTGTTGAAATATTGTTGAAATATTTTTGAAAAATTAAAAAAAAAATTTTTTTATTTAAATTAATGATTTTCTATATCGTCTGCGTTGAGGGGGGGGGGGGGGGTTGTCCCAGTAGTGACCTTGCTAATTGCCTGAGTGTCGGAACAGTTCCAATATTGTCAACCTATTTACATTACTGTTTTGTTATAAATTATTGAAACTCGACAATATGCAATCTCCATTCACCAACAACAAAGCAAATAGAAATTGGAAGAAAAATTATTTAGCCTGAGTGTCGGATCTGTTCCAATATTCTCAACCTATTTACATAACTGTTTTGTTATAAATTAATGAAACTCGACAATATGCAATCTCCATCCACCAACAACAAAGCAAATAGAAATTGAAAAAATATTTTCTAGCCTGAGTGTCGGATCAGTTCCAACATTCTCAACCTATCTACATAACTGTTTTGTTATAAATTATTGAAACTCGACAATATGCAATCTCCATCCACCTACAACAAAGCAAATAGAAATTGAAAAAATATTATTTTTCAAGGATTTTCGACGGAACCATGTCATGTGACCCTTCGTTGAAACGAGCTCGTTTCAGCGAGGGTCGCATGGTGTGGTTTTATTGAAATATTTTTGAAAAATTAAAAAAAAAAAAAAAAAATGTTCTTTAAATTAATGATTTTCTATATCGTCTGCGTTGGGTGATGGGTTGTCCCAGTAGTGTCTGGAACGGGGCGTGTGTGTCCTACCCTCCACGCGTAAAAGTTGAAAATCTCCAACCTTTTGGATAATATAACTGCGAGTTCTAACGAACTGAGCAAGGTTTTCTTTGAACAATGCGTTCACGTAATTATGAACTTGCCTCAGTGTCGGATCATTTCCAATATTCTCTACCTTTTTACATAACTGTTTTGTTATAAATTATTGAAACTTGACAATAGGCAATCTTCAATCATTTGCAGCTAAGCAAATAGAAATGAACAAATAGTTGTTACCAATGTCTGTCTTTGAACTTGATCTATAATATTGGTGAATTTTGCAGGGTTAATAGGCAGTATTAATAGGCAGTCATTTGTAACAACAGAACAAATTCAGATTAACTAAATTGTGTTTACCCTGTTCTGAACTTGGTTGAGGGTCGGACCATTTTCAATATTCCCAAGCTATCTTCCTTTGTGTTTTTTTGTTTCTTTTTTGCAGATTATTCGAGATTGGCAATGGGCAATCTCCGACCATTTGTAGCAGAGCAATTTAAATAAACAAACAGTGGCTTACTGATGGCTTTGTATTTGAAACCTGAGTGACAAACTTAATGGCCTTTTAGTGCAAAAACTCATATTGAATAACAGCCACTTAATGTCCGAACCTGGTTGAGTGTCACATCATTTTCAGTACCTATAATATAACTATCAAATTGCTTTGCTGCAAATTATTGGAGGGGGTCAATGGGCGGTCTCCAATCAGTTATAGCAGACGAAATTGAAATTAGTAATTAGTGAAACCTGAGTCACAAAATTCAGGACTTTTATAGGATAAATAGACTCTTGAAATCATATGCTACAAGTTAGTTCACATTATCAAATTAGTAATTACCTTTTGTTCGAATGTGATTGTCTGTCGGACAATTTTCAGTACATATAATTTGACTAATAATAATAATAACACTTTGGCCAGCCGCTGATTTGTCGCGGTTCTCGGACGAGAAGGCCTTGGTTACCCCTGAACTCCCAACTGCCTCCCTATTCCCACGCTTCTCCTCTCCTCCCAACATTCGGTTTTGACTATCACTTTGTTTTTTTTTTGTTTGGATTTGTTTGAAGATTATTGGAGATTGTCAACGGGAATCTCCGGACAATTGTAATAGAGCATATCGAAACTATCAGATATAATAATTTCATTATCGAATTGTTTTGATACAAGTTATTGGAGATTGGCAAGGGGCATTCTCCGAACATTTGTAACAGAACAACTTGAAATTGACAAATAGTAGTTCCCCTGTATCTGTACTTGAAACTTGAGCTTCCGACCAAACTCGACTGTCTGTCTGTCTGCCTACCGGCCGGCCTGCGAGTGTGTGTGTGTGTGTGTGGGGGGGGGGGGGGGGGGGGTGACCAAGCCCATTTCAAGCTACATCAGTGTGTATCTATCATGATGAGTTACCGAATAATCTAACACTCTTATTGACCCCCGATTATATGATTTGTACATATAGATGTGTTTGTATATATATTATTAATGAATGTTTGTTTAGCTGTGGCAAGGCGACAGCAGCCAATAATTTACTTTCGAAGCCTGGCAATCTGACATTTTCGTTAACTTTTCATCTTGAAAGTGCGGGTACCAAATAACAGTTCTTTAGTAGGTAGCTGCGGACTGCTCGTATTGAATGATTGGAATGCTAAGAATCCTGATTCGACATTACCCTCTGTCGTTTTCAGTTAGTGACCCTTGGCCAATCACTTCTTCGAATCTTGCGCCTAATTCATCACTGAACAGAAACAACTGGGTCACCCTTATCACCTCTCCTTCTTGCAAGCGACAAAACTGCTATCCCTGCGTGTAATTGCTATTATTGTTGTTATTATTGTTGTAATAGGGGTAATGGTGATGATGGTAGTGGTGGTAGTGATGATGATGGTAATAATAATAATAATAATAATAATGATTATTATTATTATTATTATTATTATTATTATTATTATTATTATTATTATTATTATTATTATTATTATTATTATTATTGTTAATTTCTTCTTGCAAGCGACAAAACTGCTATCCCTGCGTGTAATTGCTATTATTGTTGTTATTATTATTGTAATAAGGGTAATGGTGATGATGGTAGTGGTGGTGGTGATGATGATGATGATGGTAGTGGTAATGATAATAATAATAATAATTATTATTATTATTATTATTATTATTATTATTATTATTATTATTATTATTATTATTATTGTTAATTTCTTCTTTTTTTTCTTCTTTTTCTTCACGTGAAATCTCATCTGTTGCAAGACGGATTAATCTTATGGTACGATACGGGGTTGATCCCACTTGTCTTGTATCACTTCAACCTTTCAGGCAGTCCTTCCGTTTATTTTCGCCATTTTTCGTGACTGAAGAGCTTCCTCGCTGTTTCTTCTCTCTCAACTTTTAATGTTCCATTGAGTTTGCAAGTAATACATTAACCTGATGAATTTGGTTCAGTCGAGTGTGACCCTCAATTTGAATTTTGTACAGCCAAGAGTAGCCCTTAATTGATGTTCTGCGTCCCAATAACGTTGCTCAACATCGGAGAGGGTCAAGATGTGCTCGACGTTGCACAATGTCCCATTTGAATATCATGTTCCTTCACTTATCATCTTCTGACCGACTCACGTCCGGAATTTAATGAAGGCCCAGTAATCAAACTCACTTAACTGTAAGATCCACCTAACAATCCATGGCGTTCGACTTTTAATAAGCAACTCGCTCCATCATAACTTGATAAAAACTCCATTATGATATTACATTGTATTATATTTTCCTTTTGTTCGCTTGATTTTTGTTTTTCTATTTCCCTAACTATGAAACCATTTTCCCACAAAGACCAACTTGATTTCAGCTCTTACCAGTACAGAACATTTCTGCTATTGAATGCTACTAACGCTCGGGCTCCCTGCTTATTTTACCATCCACCGATCACATGATGTGTAGCCTTGACTCGTACCGTGCCCGAATTGGTACATTCAATACCGTAGTTTATGTTTGTGGACTAAAACATAAATTACAAAAGCAACAGTCCCTGTGCGTCCTGACATATGTATATATGAGGTATATCGGTATTGACTTACTGAAAAGCTTTACTGTCATGACAGCATTGTTTCATCTCTTGTCAAAACAAGTCATCTCAGATTGTCAGAAAAAACCTGATAATTGTGCGAAAGTCCAAAAACCTCAATTTGTTCACAAAAATGATACGATCCTACTGACACCGCCACTTCAAACTGGCATAGGATACGCTTTGACTGCTTTCCCTACTTGGTATTCTGCAGCCTTTTTAACCTTGGTCAGAGAGATGATTCTGCTCATGTCAGGAGACATAGAATCAAACCCAGGACCAGACTCTTTGTCCACTGAAAATACCCTAAATACATTAAAAATTTTCCATTTGAATATCCAAAGCCTAAAGCCCAAATTAGACGTTATGCAATATGAATCACTATCCTATGATGTACTAGCTCTCACGGAGACCTGGCTACAAAGCACTGATTTGACGTCTGACATTATGATTCACGGATTCCAGGAACCCCTGCGGTTTGACCGCATGACAAGAGGAGGTGGCGTTGCTGTCTTTGTGAAGAATGGCTTGTGCTTTCGGCGGAGAAGCGATCTTGAGGTGAATGGCATCGAATGTCTATGGGTCGAAGTGTTCACGAAACACCACAAGTCCCTATTGCTCGGGGTATTTTACCGCCCGCCCAATAGTTCCCAAGATGCTTGGGATTATATTACAGAATCAATTGATAGAGCGAAAGATACCTTGATCCCTGACCTAGTTATTACTGGTGACTTCAACGAGAATCAAATGGGCTCCCCAAGGGGTCATTTCCATGAAGTTTGTAACTACTGTAATCTTAGACAGCTAGTGATTGGACCAACGTGCCTCACCGAATCATCTGCTACACTCCTCGATCTTTTTGCTGTCAGTAGTACTGTCCACGTTGTAGGATGCGAAGTTCTTGAGCCAATTATACCTGACATGACTCGCTATCACTGTCCGATCTCTATCGATGTCCAGTTCACAAAACCCCGATCTCATAAATTTAAGAGACGCATATGGTTGTATGCAGAAGGGAATTATGAGGAGCTTAACACAGCGTACAAAAATTTAAATTGGGAAAACCTACTTGATATTTTATGCCCTGATACCCTAGTTTCTAAATTCACCGATCAACTACTCGACACTGCATCTACTTTCATTCCCAACAAAATCATAACTTCTAGGACCAATCAGCCCAAATGGATGCATAATCAAATACGGCTGTTACTAAGACAAAGAAAACGATTGTACCGGACAGCAAAGCGCACAGGCCTACTTCGTGACTGGGCGAAATACAAATGTAAACGAAATGAAGTTGTCGCATCGGTCAGGAAGGCAAAAGCAACCTACACATCAAAAGTTCAAGCAAAATTAGGTTGCCCTGAGACACCCTCTTCTGAGTGGTGGAAAACCCTGAAAACATTTATTTTTAATAATACATCGGGAATCCCTACTATCACCCATTTGAATAAATTATACTCCACTGACCATGAAAAGGCAGAAATCCTCAACGAATACTTTTGTTCTATTTCTTCCTTGGATGACACTAATACTTCTTTGCCAAATTATCCCTTCCATGCGCACCAGTCCCTCGACGGAATAATATTACACAGTAGTGAGGTCTTTGAAGCAATCAAGAGTATCAAGGCATCGAAAGCATCCGGTCCTGACCTTGTAAGTCCCCGACTACTAAAGGAATGTCGTCGCTCTCTGTGCGAACCACTTACAGTCATTTTTAACATACTTCTGAGTAACAACTATTTCCCAGCCTTATGGAAAAAAGCCAACGTGACGCCAGTTTTAAAAAAGAATCCTTCTAACTTAGTTACCAATTATCGCCCGATATCGCTGATTAGTTGTGTTGGGAAACTATTCGAAAAATGTGTGTTCAAGCGGTTATGGCGTTTCATTTGCGATAATAATATCCTTAGTCAGTTCCAATCTGGTTTTACCCCTGGTGATTCAACGGTTTTACAACTGACAGACATCTATGATGAATTCTGTCATGCTCTTGATGAAGGGAAAGAAGTTAGGGTTGTTTTTTGTGACGTGAGTAAGGCATTTGATAAGGTTTGGCACACTGGTCTTATCCACAAGCTAGAAAAGATAGGAATAACAGGCGACTTGCTTTCCTTCCTAAAGCCTTACCTTTCGAATAGGTCTCAACGGGTTTTGATAGCCTCCGAGGCTTCTCCTTGGAGACCAGTAACTTCTGGAGTTCCACAAGGATCCATTCTAGGTCCGCTGTTATTTTTAATATACATCAACGACATTACCGAAAACTTACAGAGTAGTATACGGCTATTTGCTGATGATACATCTCTTTATCTCATTGTAGAGAACCCCGGCCAAGCTGCAGCATTAATCAACCATGATTTGGCCAAGATAGAACATTGGGCCAAATCATGGTTGATTGAGTTTAATCCTCAAAAAACAGAGACTATGTTAATTTCGCGTAAGATCATTGCTCCTACGCACCCACCTTTATATCTAAGTGGAACTCGAATTACCGAAGTAACTACTCACAAGCATTTGGGTGTGACCCTAAATAAATCCTGTACTTGGAACGAGCATTTTGATCATATCTGCGCCAAGGCTTGGACTCGTATAGACATGTTGAGAGCTCACAAGTTCACTCTTGATCGCAAGGTCTTAGAAAAGATATACTTCGCATTTATTAGGCCCCTCCTGGAATATGCAGACTGTGTTTGGGACAACTGTTCAAGTACACAGGCTGCGAATCTAGAAAAAATTCAAGTAGCTGCAGCGAGAATTGTTACTGGTGCTACAACTAGTGCCAGTAAAAGTTTACTCTACGCGGAAACTCGATGGGATTCACTGCAGGAAAGGCGCCGAAAGCACAAGCTACTTCAATTCTTCAAGATGTATCATAAACTTGTTCCTCCATACCTTTCAAACAAAGTACCGCCAGTTACTTCGTCCATCGGTCTTCACCACAATACTCGATCAAATAAAACCCACCGAGTTCCGTTTTGTCATACTAGTTTGTACCAGTCTTCGTTTCTTCCAGATGTTACCAAACAATGGAATATGTTGCCCGTCTCGGTTAGGGAAAACTGTTCCATCATAAATTTCAGAAGGTTCCTAAATGGCGGGAATCAACGTCCGCCCACATTCTATGCCGGGGCCAAATCTCGAGCAGCTCAAATTTATCATTGTAGGTTGCGTCTGCACTGTAGCGGTGTTAACGCCCATCTGTATGATAATCACCTCTCGTCTTCACCTCTGTGTCTGTGTGGTGGCATAGAAACGACTGAACACTTTCTTCTGTACTGTACAAACTATACAGATGTACGTAATCTAACAATTAATACATTGCCGTTTACCTTTGATCTTTCTATGCTCCTGTATGGGTCTGAGCATTTGAGCATCACTGACAACTATCTTGTGTTCAGAGTCGTGCAAGAATATATCATACAAAGTGGGCGCTTTCACTGAGTTGCAGTATATATGTAGACTTGTTTCATTATGGTATATTGACAGGTGTATATGCACCAGTAAATACATCACAATAACATTTTTGACACTAACCTTCCTGGGGAAGTATACCGCGGACTGCCCGGAGTCCGCCCCTGCACTGTCTCTCCGTACCAACAGTATCCTGTTGAAATTAATTTTTAACTCCTCTGAGCTGGAAGAGTGGTGAGAACAGTCCAGGCGCGGACTCTTGACTCGTCTCTTGTCTGTTTGCGACGATGGTACTGTTCATCAATAGAGTCATAGACTACACTCATGTGATCGCTTCTGGTATTAATACTGCTTTCAAGTTGGTTTCATCTGCAGATTATTCTGCGTCTTTGTTTCCATTAGTCTATTTGTTTTTCCTTTCTTGACTTTTTTTTTTCTTTTTTGTTCGTTTAATTTTTTTCTTCTTCTCTTGTGCTTTTCTTCTTGTTTCTTCATTTTTTCCCTCTTTTTTCCCTAGTTCTGACACTTTTCTCTTTCTATCCAACAACGACAATGAGTTCAAACAATATTTTACTCAGTTTTAGCAACCACCTATATACTTTGTAATTTAGAAATGTTCTAGGAGACGGCTTATATAAGCTAAGAGCTTTCTGCCGAATCCTCTCACTTGATATTGTCATCTACTTCTACATGTCTTGCTGTACTGCATACATTTTATTATAAATTCTGTACAGTTAATGTAACATTATCAGTCTTTTGTATGTATTATATCATGTTCAGTTCTGAATAAATATTGTTTAAACTAAATAGAGAAAATGAAAGAAGCGTTAATAGACTCACTCAGTAAACAGATATCTGTTCTTGGGGGTCCTGTTTTCGATCTGGAGATTACACATGATAAACTCATGGCATCAAACAAGACCATTAAAGAAGAAAACATTTACCTCAGATCTCAAATAGAGGCACAAAAACTGACAGCGAACGATTTGGAGCAGCACACACGTAAAGACAGCGTTCGAATATATGGTGTGAAGGAATCTCCACGCGAAACCATAGAGCAGTGTGGAAAAGCAGTCTTAGACATTCTCAATGCTAACCTGAAAACAAATATTGTGGAATCAGATATATCGATAGCACGCAGAGTAAACACTCGGTCGCAAGGCCGAGATAGAAACAGTCGTCCAATAATAGTGAAATTCTGTTCGAGAAAACCAAAATTGGAGGTTATTTCTAAAAGGAAAATGCTGAAAGGCTCCAGTAAAAGTATATCTGAAGATGTGACACATTTCAATTATTTTCTTCTTCAAAAGGAATATAAATCACCAAGTATTTCCAACTCGTGGTGTTCAAATGGCAAATTGTTTTTAAAAACGACACAGGGAAATATTCACCGTTTCCGGACTGAAGAAGACTTGAAACGGATAACACAGCCTGCTGCAAATATTTCGCCAATACCAAATAGTTCAGGAGACTTTCATTTTACGCAATCTGACAGTTTCTATTAAGGAAAATTCTCTGAAGAAAGTTTGTCATTGACGTTGATCATGAAAGATAAGAAGCAAGAAGATAAGATAAGAAGTAACTTGTATTCAATTGGTATAGAGTACTCCTACAATATAGCTAAATAATAGCTAAAAGAAAATGACTCCTCGCTGTCTGTCTGTCAGTCTACCTGTCAGTCTATCTCTCTCTCCCTCTCTCCCTTCCTTTCTCTCTCTCATTTATTGCCTCTCTCATTCGCCCCCCCCCCCCCCTCCCCGTCACCAACACAGAAGACCCATCCACGCATAATCCTGACTTTAAGATATATAATCAACTTCAATCACCTGCGTATTTCCACCCACATGTTTGTAACTTCGTTAGTGATAGGGTTAGGGCTGCACGATATTCTAAGAAAATGACCCCATGCTGTCTGTCTGCCAGTCTACCGGTCAGTCTATCTCTCTCTCTCTCTCCCTCTCTCTCCCTCCCTTTCTCTCTCTCATTTATTACCTCTCTCATTCTCTCTTATTCGCCCCTCGCCCACCAACACGGAAGACTCGTCCACGCATAATTCTGACTTTAAGATATATGATGAACTTCAATCACCTGCGTATTTCCACCCACATGTTTGTAACTTCGTTAGTGATAGGGTTAGGACTGCACGATATTCTAAACCGATATTCTAAACCGAATGAGTAAACGGGAGTATCTCAGCATGCTTCTAACTTTGATACTGATAGGCTTTGGGCTGCAAGATACTCTAAACCGAACGTCGGTATCGTTAGTTGAAAACAAAAATACCACGGTATACCAGTATGCCGGAAGACTATACAGATAGCCAAACATACGTGCTATGATTGGGTCTTGAGCCATCACAGTCAGAACTAATTAGCATGTCCTGATGACACAATTTGATGCTTAATTTACCTAATGTTATCAAAATTTATTATTTTAAATAGTAGTTTAACGATTTTTTTCAGAGATTTACGCGTAACAATATCCTGTGACGCCCTGATAGGAACGACCTCGACGAGCTGTTTCCAGTGATGGGTTATATGATGTGGTTTTGGTGAAATGTCTTGAAAAAATATTCTTTAACTGCTGAATATGTATATTACATGGGCGGATGTGGCTGATTCGATAGGTAAAGAGGTAATATTACTCGTTCTGGGCTACAGTTAAAACTCACGACACCTTGAAAATTAAATTGTGAGTCAGTAAATAAATAATGACGACAAACCGATATTTATGTTATTACACAGGTGTTCAATCTATACTGGTTAGAATACCGGTATGAATCCATTTATCGATATATCGTGCAGCCATAGATAGACTTGAAGCCAAGGAAGTTAGTTTGCTGTAGTAGCAAGCTCTGTGTCAACAAGCTTCATGTCGCTTTTACTTATCCATCTCTCTCCCATCGTCTCATTCCCTCTCTCTCCTCTTCTGTCACTCTTCCCTCTCCTATCTCTCTCTCCCTCTTATTTTTACTTCCACCCCCATTACCTTTCTTTCACTGATACACATTCGCTTTATCTATCAGGAAAAGTGACATAGATAATTGACAGGCTGAGGGATAGATTATGTTTGGTGGTCTGAATTTGTTATTAAAATATGTTTTAATGCAGATTGCTGGTGTTTGAACAAAAGGCACTATCCGGTGGTTTGTAATGAAACAAATTTATATAAACAAAATAGTGTTATTGGTTTGGGTGTAATTATTTGTCTTCTCTTCGGCCAACTCACTCTCACTCTGCCCCTCCTCTCTTTCCTTTCTTCTCCAATTGCTCCCCACCCTCTCCTTCTTGCTATTT
Source organism: Pictodentalium vernedei (assembly GCA_031216915.1). NCBI lineage: Eukaryota > Metazoa > Mollusca > Scaphopoda > Dentaliida > Dentaliidae > Pictodentalium > Pictodentalium vernedei. Next base: position 372,187,055 of record CM062295.1, read on the forward strand.
GTCTCTACCAACTTTTCTCTTTCCCCTCACGCTTCTCTATTTATTTCTATTCATGAAATGGATTAATAGCATGTTTCATTTTCATATCCCCACTGTTAACGTGCCTTAACGTACATTTGACCATTTCGCAGGATCGTGATCAGTCTAGTCCCAGTATACACACAGATACTGTAACATAGTTGTATATGGTTTGTCATAATAATTTATATGTCTATATGCTAGGGAACTCGGGAATCCATTATGAACAATTTACGGATTATTCTCTAGGGTGTGCACTGTTTTGTCCACAAAATAGTGAGTGGACATTACGAAATCCGTTTGTCACTTCATGTCTGCCTGCTCGTGAATACCCGCATCATCATTTTCCTTCCACAATCTACTTGCCTGCATGTTAGTCCCTTTACCCGTCTGCGTATTCTGTCTCTCTCTCTCTCTCTCTCTCTCTCTCTCTCTCTCTCTCTCTCTCTCTCTCTCTCTCTCTCTCTCTCTCTCTCTCTATCTCTCTCTTCTATCTTTATCCCCCCACTATCTTTTCTCTACTCTCATTCTTCTTTTTCTCTCTCAGACACCTGGCCATTTCCCTCTTTCGAGTAGAGCTCATCCATTTCTCTTTCCTTCGGTCGCGTCACTCACTCTACCCCTCCTCTCCTTTCCACATGATCTCCCACTCTCTCCCACTCTCTCTCTCTCTCTCTCTCTCTCTCTCTCTCTCTCTCTTGTATTTGTTTACTTTTACACACAAGTTTGGCCAACAGCATAAGATCATTTTATGTAAAAAGTAGATATACGCATATCAGAGCACTATAATATATTATGGCCTGTCCGATTCCACATTTTATTTCGCTTGATCCTTTTCCTCTCTCCCCCCTCACTCCTTTCCATCATTTGTTTTCGTCTGGTTGTTAACCTCCATTGACTGCTACAAATACTGTTTTACTGCCGCCCATCCGTTTATCTGTTTGTTGGTCTGTTCCTCTGCCTGTCTCTCTGCCTGTTCTTCCGTTTGGTTCGTCTTTCTGTCCGGCAGTTACTCTTGGCTTCCTCTAAAACACGATTGTGTCATTCGAAAAACACACACAAGCCCGTGCCAGTCTTCGCCTGAGGCCATCCACAGCACTTTCGTCGTACTGCAGCCAGCGCGTTCCACACTTTCATGCTGCTGCCGAAAGGAAGATGAACCAAGTAACCATAAGGACCTCATCTAAAAAGCTAGATTCCAGCCATCGTTTGTTTTTTTTGTTTTTTTCGGTGTGCAATAGTCTAGTGGTTTAGGCGCTGGACTCCTGATTGCCAGGAGGTGTTGCTGAGTATTCGCATCCCGGTGGGGAATCAGAAACCAACATTCAAAATTTCTCCAAAACATGACTGTGTTATTCAAAAAACACACCACATACACATCTCACTATCTATTTCTCTTAAAAAAACAATGATGCCTTACATTTCAAAATTAACAGGTTCTAATAAATTTAAGCTCAAAACATATACATGTGATATAGGGTTATATATTCACAGTTAGTTCTGGCACCCCTTGGAGTTAAATCATGTCACCCAGACAGAAGTTTATGGGGGACCTATGTCTGCCAGATTCCCCTTGTTGTTGTTTTGTTTTACAAAAAAATGTTTTGAAATTGGCATATATATTTAATCAAAATATTAACTCTAATTATGAATCTACTGTAATACGATTGACCTTGCTGATTGTTTATGACAGGTTAAGCCAAATGAATCCTCATGGATAGTATAATCTTCGGAAGTTTGAATTGCCGAGGTGTATCCTCAGACCCCATTAAGCGGAAGGACATCTTCTCAAAATGTAGAGACGCATACGATATAACATTTCCGATTGACACACACTCCTCAAATGAAGTTGAAAATATTTGGAAACATGAGTGGGGGTTTGAAATAGTCTTTTCATCGTACCAAAGTAACAAAAGGGGTACTGCCATTCTGTTCAAAAACAGTTTTGGCTACGAAATCAAAAATAAGGTAATTGATACAGCTGACTATGGGTTTAGGGGGCGAGTTTGTTGGAATTATGAAAGCATTATATAAAGATGAACAGAGTGAACTTAGCCTGGGAAACATTACAACGAAACGTGTGCCTATGGAGACAGGCCTAAAACAGGGGTGTATCCTTTCGCCGATCCTGTTTGCATTGTACATCAAAGGTTTAGGAGATGAACTCTTGCGTAGCGAGGAGGGGGTAGCAGTTGGGGACTTGAAGATCCCAGGACTATTTTTTGCAGACGATATGGTTCTTGTGTTAGAAAGCGAAGAGGGGCTAACGAAAATGATGGGAATTGTTGGGAAATATGGGAGCAAATGGAGACTCTAACTTAATGAAAGCAAGAGCAAAGTTATACCTGTGGGCCGCAAAGTGGACCCCACTCGAAGCTGGAGAGTGGGTGAGTTCTGCATTCCGGAAGGGAGCAGCAAACTTCTCAGTGTGGGAGAGACAGGTGATTACGAGTATTTGGGGGGTAAATATAAACATTACAGGAAGAGGCATCTACCGGAACCACACAAATAAATTGATTCTGAAGGGGAAGCGAATCCTTAACCAAATGAAACTTATAGGGAGAAACAGTTTCAATAAGGTTTTCGTGAGGAAAACCATTTGGGAAATGGTGGGGCTGCCAAGTATAACATACGGTACGGAAGTGGTACCCCTAAACCAGACGGCCGTAAAGAGCTTGGAAATCCTGCAGAACGATGCAGGCCGATGGATAACGGGGTCGAGTAATGCCGCAGTGCTAGAAGCAATCAGGGGTGAGCTTGGGTGGATGAGGATCAAGGACAGGATAGACCTGTTGAAGCTCGGTTATCTTAATTATTTGGTAAATCTCCCCGACAGCCGATGGTGTAAAGTAATGTTCCGGAGAATTTTCAACTCAAATATCAAAACGGGGTGGATGGTCCAAGTGAGGGAGCTAGTAGAGAACTACTCATTGGAGATCTCGGACCTGGACGTTGAGGCAAGCCAGGGTAAACAAATCGTCAGAGAAAGGGTCATGGAGGATTGTAACCGTAATTGGCGAGAGGGGGTCAAATCAAAGAGGTCTTTGGGTGGCCTGCGTGATAAAGAGAAGCCAGGTTTTGAAGAGTACCTTGATGGCACCTATGGGGGTGGGGGGTCACTGTTGTTCAAGCTGAGGTCGCGATCCCTGGAGCTGAGGGGAAAAATTGGGAAAGACGGTGAAAGGGTGTGCCAGATGTGTAACTTGGACATGGTGGAGACCCTGGAACACTTTCTTCTAGAATGCCCAAAGTATCAGTCTAAAAGAATGAGATTCACTGGGAGTATAATGGGGAAATGGGATGGGAGAATGAAGGACATGTGGTTAGGGGGAGACTCAAAGGAGAGGGTTAATATGCTAATCGGAGAGATTGGGAAGAATGGAACAAGGGATATCATCAAGCAGTTCGTCTCCGAGTGTTGGGAGGAGAGGATAAGCGTGTGAATAGGGAGGCAGTTAGGAGTACAGGGGTAACCATGGCCTTCTCGACCGAGAACCGCGACAAATTAGCGGCTGGCCAAAGTGTTATTATTATTAATAGTATATGACACTGAATGGTTGGAATTCTCTCTTACTGTCTGCCTGACTAACTAGCTTATTAACCACTCCATCAAATGAAGCACTATTCATATCGGCCATGGTGCAACAGTGCAGAGCTTAATATGTGGAATGAATTTCCGATACCAAAGAATCACCCCTCGTCACATTGACTATGACAGTTTCAATACAACATTGAGCTAACTGCCTCTACGAAATCTGCACTTGATAACGCTTAATAAATTCAGATTAGACTGATGAAACTAAAATCGAGTGTAGAAATGTGTAGAAACAGAAAGAAATCAGTAGAAATAGCAACAAATACAATAGTGGAACCAGGTTAAACATCAAAATCTTTACATATTTCACACAAGTTCCTGCTACACCTTTCTTAATACTGTTCAGGTAGAATGCCGGTATATGCTGTATACCCATGTATACAGTGACTGCCAGTGTCGGTGAGAACGTTTGAATAAATTCATAAACTTGCAAAGAAATGGAACCAAATTCCAGTTGCAAACTCTGAAGAACTTTGTTTTATCTCCATTAGATGGTTGTGGGTTGATTAAATGTCGGGAATGGTTACTCGAACAACAAAAAACATGTTTCAGCAAAAATACCTGTTGAAAGTTCTTATGAAAGCAGTTTATATGCGATTTACTCTAATTTTGAGGGTAGGTACCAAATTTGAAAAAAGGGGTGGTTGAGTGCCCAAGGGTCGTAAAAAAAACTTAAACGCCCCATCGTATGCAAAACGAGATGAAATGTTTAATTGTATCAATAGGCAGAATTAAGAAAACAAAAATTAGAAAGTATGAGGTCGTTGAATCCCGAAAACCAAGGCGAATCCAGTCATAGAAATAGTTATCATTTCTAAACTGAAACAAAGCAGATACGATGATTTCTACTGAAAATAAAACTGTCGCAAAATATTTCACCAGGCTGGACACTTTCCAGGCCGAAATGCCCATACACATGAAATTTCAACCCGAACCGTTAGGCAGGTAACTGGGCGTACAGTTCTTTTGCGACTGCTGATTAGACCTTTTTACGACTAGGGCGTACAATGAAAAATGAGTTGGTTTCCTCCAAAAATCATTTCGTTTCGTGAGTATGTTTTCTACTTGAATATAGGATCTTTGCGTTTATTTCAGGGGTCGATCTCCTTGATAGTATTAGAACTTCTGTTCGATATCAGAACTGTGCTAAAATGACATTTGAAGAGGGAATTTCTGCGGTAAAACGGATTTTTCGAGATGACCAAAAGAAGTTTTTTCGCCTGAAATGTGCCATTAGTCACGAATTTCGGTTGTCGCGTGTGACAAATAAGTAAGCGTATAGCATAGTTATGTTTTCATGGAGAATCCACAATCTATTTTATAAATATGCAGCAAAACTAATGGATTGAAATAAAGGCTTTTAAAAATTTGCTCCCCAAAACAGAAATGACTTGTCTCGACAATCAACACTTCCGGTATGTCCAAATTACGGTTTATCCACTGTGACGCTGTATTCAAAGTTAGATTGTGGATCAAGATTAATCCTCTGAACACCAACGTGTCAATACTAAACTTTCAACCTGTGATGATGATGATTTATTTCTGCCTTTTACCTTATATAAGGTATTCAAAGCACCATGAAGTACATTACATAAATTAAAAATCATGTCTGTGGTAGTCATAAAATATACACGTTGAGAATAATACAGTCTCTCTCTCTCTCTCTCTCTCTCTCTCTCTCTCTCTCTCTCTCTCTCTCTCTCTCCATCTCTCTCTCTCTCTCTCTCGTTAACAGAATAAATTACAAAGTTGGTGGGTGGAGTGGGGTAGGGATAGGGGTTGGATGTGCCGATACAAAAAAGAAGCAAGCAGCAAATGCCCGTGATTTGACCGGTATCCATGTCATAGTGTACTAAGTTTAAATTGCCTTCAGAGTATTTTACGTTTTCTCTGTGAGATTATATTACGCTTGGGTGGCTAGGGTTGAGTACATAAAAAAGTATCACAGGCACACGAAAGGAACCATTCTAAATATTGCTAATATGGAGATAATTTTAATAGTAATCTAGGCTTGGAAGAGCTGGTTACAGGGTGTGTTCCTACGTTTAAACCACAAGTAGTATTTACCCGAAGAACGTTCCCACCTTGCATCACAGTCGACACTCTCGAAAGTTAGGTAGGCTGGTCTATGTCCCAGGAGTGTCCCCTGACAAAGAGTTATCTGAAAGAATTCTACACAATCCTCAAGAATTTATTAAGGTGAACAAAGGCACTAGTCCTGCCGACGAAAAGGGGGTGGGTGGGTGGGGGTGGTTTTGGGGAATGTGGTCTGCGATACAAGGACAGGTGCTCAGGAATACTTGATGTCACAGTTTTAGGGGCTCATTTAGATATATTAGACTATTTTATTACAATTCTTTACCCCCATTCTTCTCAACCGCAGCTATTACATTTCTAATTCGAGTGTCGCTACAGGATTGCCTATTCACATCCCTATCCCAACTCCCAATATTCTCCAGACCTGTATCCGCAACACATAATAGTAGATGAAACTAACTATAAACTTAGATATGTACGGGTATACACGCATATGTATACCCGTACATATACATACACATATATACGCATACACATGCACACATACACGCATACACATACATACACAGACACACAATACAATGATATTCACATACGTATAGTCATGGTGCCTCACGTCAAGCAATTTGTTCTTCCATGTACTTATTGGTATGAGTACATCAACAACAGTTATACAGCCCCCCCCCCCCCCCCTAGATTCGATGATAAGAGCCTTTTTGGGTGAGGTACCGCACATATATGCAGTGTCAGAGAGAAACCTCTCATTTCCAACAAATGCCCACATTAGATTTCTGAATGCGTTGTCTGATAGATACCAGGGAAAATACAGGGTTGGGGGGGGGGGGGGGGGGGGGGGGTGCGCATAGACATATATACACCGATGCTTACATTTACATGCATGAGTATACAATACAATGATATTCACATAGTATAGTCATGGTGCCTCACGTCAAATAATGTGTTCTTCCATGTACTTGTTGGTATGAGTACATCAACAACAGTTATAGAGCGCCCCCCCCCCCCCCCCTGTAGATTCGATGATAAGAGCCTTTTTGGGTGAGGCACTGCATACATAAGCGGCGTAGGAGAGAAACCTCTCATTCCCAGCAAATGCCCACATTAGATTTCTGAATGCGTTGTCTGATAAATACCAGGGAAAATACAAGGGTGGGGGTGCACTGTACTTGTCAGTTCAGGGTGTAGTTTTGTCCCATGATGCAACTAAGATTTTAACCAATTCAATGTTGTTTGACAGAGCTCTTTGAGCTCTTTGATCTCTGTCAAACAAGATTGAATTGGGTACGGCAGCAATGCGTTTTTTTTTTGTATTGGAGAACAATAGACAATCGATGTATGTTTCACACCGCTGATCTGTGTCAAGTGTTCAGTGTTCAATGATTTGTGATCAGTGATCACTTGAGTAGTGACCCACAGCCAGATCAATAGTTCACTGTGTCAATGAAAGATGGGAAAGAAAAGGAAAGGCGCTGAACGTCGTCGTGAAAATAAATCGGACAAGTCATCATCGGCTCTGGAGAGTGAGGACAGCACTATTAACCCTGCACCAAAAAAGCAATTGACCATGTCGGACTTTGTGAGAAAAAGTACAATAGATAGTGACTTTGAGGTGACTACTTTATCGGATAACACTAGTAATAATAATAACTCTTTGGCCAGCCGCTGATTTGTCGCGGTCCTCATAAGAGAAGGCCATCGTTCCCCCTGCACCCCACCCCCTCTTCCCCTCCTCTCCTCCCAGCATTCAGATATAAACTGCTTAATAGTGTCCCTCACTTCCTCTTTTTCAATTTCTTCAATAAGCATTCCTACCCTCTCCCTCGTGTCCCCCTTCAGCCATCTATCCTTTGTTTCTTCACCTCACTTCTGCATTATTCTTCCAGTAAATTTTATTCTATGAGGTATATACTGTGGGCATTCCAAGAGAAAATGTTCCAGGGTCTCCACTACTCCAGAGTGGCACATTTGGCATCCCTTTTCCCCATCTCTCCCAATTTTTCCCCGAAGCTCCAGTGATCTTGATCTCAGTTTGAACAGCAGTGACCCTCCAAAGGTGCCATCTAGGTACTTCTCAAAAGCTGGCTTTTCTTTATATTGTAACCCCTGCAGTGATCTTTTCACGCTAACCCCTGCTCGCCAGTTTCGATTGCAATCTTCCATGACTCTCTCTTTGACAAACCTTTTGCCTTCTTTCATTCCTACTTCTATGTTTGTGACCTCTATAGAGTAATTGTCCATTAGTTCCCTCACATGTTTTGACCACCCCGTTTCTATATTAGAATTCCAAATGGTATCGAGCATCAATTTGCACCACCGGTTGTCAGGCAGGTTTCTCAAGTAGTTAAAGTAACACAGTTTTCCCAAATCTACCCTGTCCTTGATTTTCATCCACCCAAGCTCCCCCCTTACTGCTTCCAAAGCTGCAGCATTACTCGACCCTGTTATCCATCTGCCGGCATCATTCTGAGTACTTTCCAACTTCTTAATAACGGTTTGGTTTAATGGAATCACGTCCGTGCCATACGTTATACTTGGTAAACCCACCCTCTCCCACAGTGTTTTCCCCACAAAGACCTTGTTGAAACTATTTTTCCCTAAAAGTTTTAGTTGGTTCAGAATTCTTTTCCCCTTCAGAATCAGTTTGGCTGAGTAATTTCTGTACACCCCTCTTCCCGTTATATTTATGCTTACCCCTAGATACTCATACTCTCCCGTTTCTCCTACAGTGATTTGTTTGCTTTCCCCTTCGGGGATTGAGAACTCCCCCACTCTCCATCTCTTCGTCATATCTACCTTGCGTCCAACGGGTATTACCTTGCTTTTATTTTCATTTAGTTCGAGCCGCCAAGTGTTCCCATATCTACCAACAATTTCCAGCAGTTTCTCTAGCCCCTGTTCAGTTCTAGACATTAACACCATGTCGTCCGCAAAGAATAAGCCTGGTATCTTTATGTCTCCAACATTTACCCCCTCCGCACTCTGAATTAGTTCGTCCCCTAAATCTTTAACATACAATGCAAACAAAATCGGTGAAAAGATACACCCCTGCTTGAGGCCTATATCCATAGGGACTCGTTTTGTAGTGATACTTCCTAGACTGAGTTGGCTTTGCACATCTGTATACAGTGCTTTCATGATTCCCACAAAGTCACCCCCCAGTCCGATGCCCTCGAGCTTTCGCCACATACCTTCCCTCCACACTCGGTCGTACGCTTTTTTCACATCTAGAAATGCCAGAAACATCTTTTTCTTTTCAGCCTTTGTTGATTCTATCAGTTGGGTGAGTGTAAATAGGTGATCAGTGACTCTTCGTCCTTTCCTGAAACCATTTTGAATTTCTCCTAAAAAACCTTTCTCTTCAATAACTTCCTCTAGTCTACCGTATATGACCTTACAGAATACTTTTCCGATGTTACTACTAACTGATATCCCCCTATAGTTATCTAGAACTTCCTTATCCCCCTTTTTGTGTATGAACGACACCTTACTTTCCCTCCACTCTCTGGGGACCTCTTGCTTTCGCAGAGCCAGGTTAAAAAGGTTTGTCAGGACTTCAATAAGTGCCTCCCCTCCATTTTTGAGGAATTCGTTCGGAATTTCATCAGTCCCTCCCGTTTTACCATTTTTTAATTTCGAGACCACGTTCCGCACTTCTTCTGCCGTTATTTCGCTACAAACACGATTGGATAGGTTCTCCTCCACCAGTGTATTTCTTTTTGGTGGGGACCCACTGCCCCATCGCCCATCGTTTATCTTTTCCCAGTGCTTGACTAACTCTGAAGCGATACGGCTTTTATCTTCTGTACTTTCCCCATCCACTTTGATACTCTGTACACTACTTTTCCCCCGTTTATTTACCCAGTTCCAAAATACGTTTGAGCTCGAACCCCCCGTTTTCTTTATTGTTCTGGCAAGACTGCAATTGCGCTCCTTCCTATTATTATTCTTTATCTCATTCACCTTTTTCCGTGCCAGTTCATATTCTCCTTTCATTAGTCTCGTGTCATTGTTATCCACCCCTTTAAGCTTCCTACTTCTTCTGTAAGCAGCGCATTTTACCTTCCTTTCTTTTATAGCCTTTTTCAGTCCCTCGTTAACCCTGTATCCAAGCTCTCTCGTTGGGACCCTCACCCTTCCTATACACTCCTTCCCTGCCTCTGTTAGGCTATTTACTATGCCATCTGAAATACTCTGGACATTTGCATCCCTAGGTATACAATCAAGATTTGGTTTTAGTTTTTCCCGAAACTGCTTCCAGTCGGCTCCTTGTTTTAGTCCCCAAACTTCCTTGAAGGTATTTCTGTCTCTATTCGTCTTTTTGCCCATAATCTTAACTGTTATCAGGTTGTGATCACCACCCAAGTCATTTTTTCCCTCGTCATCTATTTCTACATCTATAACCTCCCTCCATACGCCAATGTCAGTGAGTATATAATCAATTATTGTTTTCTTATCGTTCCTCTCCCAGGTCCATTTACCCTTACATTTCGCATCCCTGTTCAGGATCTTTAAACCAAGCTCTTTTGATAGGTCCAACATCTTCCTCCCATTCGTGTTAATTTTCCTATCACCTCCCTGTATGCCCTCCTCCTTATCCCCGATGTGCCCATTGAAGTCCCCCATTAGGACAATACTGAACCCTCTGCTACCAAGCTCTGTGATATTCGATCTAAGAGTTGTATATATTGAATCATTCCACTCGGGCTTACTTCCCTCCACTGCTAAGTATACAACACCAACGGCAACACTCCTGCTTCCTAACTTGATTTTTGCCCATACTATTTCGTTGGATACTGGAATCTGAGTCCTTGCTTCTGTGAGATCTGTAACCAATGAGGGCTGTAATTCCTCTTTAGCGTAGATGCCAACACCCCCACCCCGTTTCTGACCCTCAGTTCGCCCAGCTCCTATCCACACGCAACCCTTTATCTGATCAACCCGCTCATCCCGTCGTATCCACGTCTCACTTAGACCCATTATATCGAAGTCTCCTTCGTCCATCATTGTTGATATTTCGCTTACTTTCTTGTGCAGACCCTGGATGTTGCAGTACCCAAACTTAATGAATCTTTGTTTTTTTGTCATCACTGGCACATTATTATAACCCTGGTATGTCCCTGTATTGTGCATGTTTGTTGTTCTTCCTATGTTCCCAGCATTTGTGCCCCTCTGGGTTATCGGCTGTGGTCCCCTACCCCCCTTTTCTCCAAAAAAGGCCCAGCCACCTGTAGAATTTTTTGGCCCAGCAGGTCTGTACCCATCCTACTTAAATGCAATCCGTCTCGCCCATACAACTCTCCTTGTCCCCAGAATGAATCCCAGTGGTCAATGAAATGTACTCCCAAGTCTTTGCAGTGCTCTTCCAGCTCCTCGTTTAGTGCCATAATCCGTGAGTTCCTCTCATTCCCACCACCCATAACGGGGAGCACCCCTGAAACGATGATCCGAGCATTCCTGCTAAGTAGCTTACTAATTAGGTCCTTGTATGTGTCCACCAAACGAACTGATTTCCTCTCCCTGATGTTATTGGACCCCACATGTAATACCACTACCGGATCAGGCCCCGACCCAGCTACAATACCGTCCACTCTATCCCTCAGGTCCTCCACTTTAGCCCCCGGAAAGCACAGAACTGTTCTATTTTTACTGTCCGGACCACAGACAACCTTGTCGATCCCCCGAACTATGCTACTTCCCGCAACCACCAACTTACTTTTGGCCCTCGCCCTATTTATCTCCTCTAGTCTCCTATTGTTTACAGCGTCCTCTTCCTCTCCAACAGCCCCACTCGGAATCAATATCGGTATCGGTATCTTTGACCTAGGATTACTCCTATCCTTGTCCCTCCGTCTCTTTCCAGGCCCTGAACTACCTGGACTACTCCCCTGGTCTTCCCCCGGATCCCTCCTCCTTTTTCCTGGCCTAGACCCCAAGCTACTATCTGTTGCAACTACCTCCATCTCCTCCTCTGTCTCTTCCGAATCGAGCACATCAAATCTGTTTCTGGTGCTGCACTCCCCACTGCCTTTGGACTTTACACCCCTATCTACCTGCTTCTCTGGCTCCCCTTTCCTACCACTTTTGGTAGTCCATGCCAAACGCTTTACAGCATTGCCCCGGCCTGGGCCCCCCTCATCTGTCCTACGTACTTTTCTAGCAGCCCCCACCTCATCACCTACCTCATTCACATCAAAGGTTCTACCCCCATGTTTCCTCTTGGAACCACCGACAACCTTCCATCCTTCTCGGAAAGCCACTTTCACAGGCGTAACTCCAGACAGCCCCGCCCTACCAAGTTTTCCCTTCAGCTCAGCAATCTCCCCCTCAAACTTAACAATTGTCTCAAGTAGGCGGAGGATTTCCTGACAGTTTGCACATACCTCTCCATATCCCATCGAGCGACAGTCCCCATACATCATAGAACACTGTTTACAAACTTCAAGCCCAATATCGCCATCGGTGGCCCCACCAACCCGGCTCTGACCGACACGCCCAGTGACCTCCGTCTGCACACCAATACTTACCCCGTTGGCACCGTTGACCTGGACCGCGATATTACACGTCTGGAAGGTATACAGGGGCAGCTGCGTACAATAGTATCTCGTATCGATCATTTAAGTGCAGAGACTTCAAAGAATTCAATGAGAAACAAGCCACAAAGTTAGAAATAGAGAAAATGAAAGAAGCGATAATAGACTCACTCAGTAAACAGATATCTGTTCTTGGGGGTCGTGTTTTCGATCTGGAGATTACACATGATAAACTCATGGCATCAAACAAGACCATTAGAGAAGAAAACATTTACCTCAGATCTCAAACAGAGGCACAAAAACTGACAGCGAACGATTTGGAGCAGCACACACGTAAATACAGCGTTCGAATATATGGTGTGAAGGAATCTCCACGCGAAACCATAGAGCAGTGTGGAAAAGCAGTCTTAGACATTCTCAATGCTAACCTGAAAACAAATATTGTGGAATCAGATATATCGATAGCACGCAGAGTAAATACTCGGGCGCAAGGCCGAGATAGAAACAGTCGTCCAATAATAGTGAAATTCTGTTCGAGAAAACCAAAATTGTTTCTAAAAGGAAAATGCTGAAAGGCTCCAGTATAAGTATATCTGAAGATGTGACACATTTCAATTATTTTCTTCTACAAAAGGCATATAAATCACCAGGTATTTCCAACTCGTGGTGTTCAAATGGCAAATTGTTTTTAAAAACGACACAGGGAAATATTCACCGTTTCCGGACTGAAGAAGACTTGAAACGGATAACACAGCCTGCTGCAAATATTTCGCCAATACCAAATAGTTCAGGAGACTTTCATTTTACGCAATCTGACAGTTTCTATTAAGGAAAATTCTCTGAAGAAAGTTTGTCATTGACGTTGATCATGAAAGATAAGAAGCAAGAAGATAAGATAAGAAGTAACTTGTATTCAATTGGTATAGAGTACTCCTACAATATAGCTAAATATAGCTAAAAGAAAATGACCCCTCGCTGTCTGTCTGTCAGTCTACCTGTCAGTCTATCTCTCTCTCTCTCCCTCTCTCCCTTCCTTTCTCTCTCTCATTTATTGCCTCTCTCATTCGCACCCCCCCCCTCCCCGTCACCAACACAGAAGACCCATCCACGCATAATCCTGACTTTAAGATATATAATCAACTTCAATCACCTGCGTATTTCCACCCACATGTTTGTAACTTCGTTAGTGATAGGGTTAGGGCTGCACGATATTCTAAGAAAATGACCCATTGCTGTCTGTCTGCCAGTCTACGGGTCAGTCTCTCTCTCTCTCTCCCTCTCTCTCCCTCCCTTTCTCTCTCTCATTTATTACCTCTCTCATTCTCTCTTATTCGCCCCCGCCCACCAACACGGAAGACTCGTCCAGGCATAATTCTGACTTTAAGATATATGATCAACTTCAATCACCTGCGTATTTCCACCCACATGTTTGTAACTTCCTTAGTGATAGGGTTAGGGCTGCACGATATTCTAAACCGATATTCTAAACCGAATGAGTAAACGGGAGTATTTCAGCATGCTTCTAACTTTGATACTGATAAGCTTTGGGCTGCAAGATACTCTAAACCGAACGTTAGTTGAAAACAAAAATACCACGGTATACCAGTATGCCGGAAGATTATACAGATAGCCAAACATACGTGCTATGATTTGGTCTTGAGCCATCACAGTCAGAACTAATTAGCATGTCCTTATGACACAATTTGATGCTTAATTTACCTAATGTTATCAAAATTTATTATTTTAAATAGTAGTTTAACGATTTTTTCAGAGATTTACGCGTAACAATATCCTGTGACCCCCTGATAGGAACGACCTCGACGAGCTCTTTCCAGTGATGGGTTATATGATGTGGTTTTGGTGAAATGTCTTGAAAAAGTATTCTTTAACTGCTGAATATGTATATTACATGGGCGGATGTGGCTGGTTCGATAGGTAAAGAGGTAATATTACTCGTCCTGGGCTACAGTGAAAACTCACGACACCTTGAAAATTAAATTGTGAGTCAGTAAATAAATAATGACGACAAACCGATATTTATGTTATTACACAGGTGTTCAATCTATACTGGTTAGATTACCGGTATGAATCCATTTATCGATATATCGTGCAGCCATAGATAGACTTGAAGCCAAAGAAGTTAGTTTGCTGTAGTAGCAAGCTCTGTGTCAACAAGCTTCATGTCGCTTTTACTTATCAATCTCTCTCCCATCGTCTCATTCCCTCTCTCTCCTCTTCTGTCACTCTTCCCTCTCCTATCTCTCTCTCCCTCTTATTTTTACTTCCACCCCCATTACCTTTCTTTCACTGATACACACTCGCTTTATCTATCAGGAAAAGTGACATAGATAATTGACAGGCTGAGGGATAGATTATGTTTGGTGGTCTGAATTTGTTTTAATGCAGATTGCTGGTGTTTGAACAAAAGGCACTATCCGGTGGTTTGTAATGAAACAAATTTATATAAACAAAATACTGTTATTGGTTTGGGTGTAATTATTTGTCTTCTCTTCGGCCAACTCACTCTCACTCTGCCCCTCCTCTCTTTCCTTTCTTCTCCAATTGCTCCCCACCCCCTGCTTCTTGCTATTTGTCTCTACCAACTTTTCTCTTTCCCCTCACGCTTCTCTATTTATTTCTATTCATGAAATGGATTAATAGCATGTTTCATTTTCATATCCCCACTGTTAACGTGCCTTAACGTACATTTGACCATTTCACAGGATCGTGATCAGTCTAGTCCCAGTATACACACAGATACTGTAACATAGTTGTATATGGTTTGTCATAATAATTTATATAATAATAATAACACTTTGGCCAGCCGCTGTTTTGTCGCGGTTCTCGGACGAGAAGGCCATGGCTACCCCTGTGCTCCCAACTGCCTCCCTATTCCCACGCTTCTCCTCTCCTCCCAACACTCGGAGACGAACTGCTTGATGATATCCCTTGTCCCATTCTTCCCAATCTCTCCGATTAGCATATTAACCCTCTCCTTTGAGTCTCCCCCTAACCACATGTCCTTCATTCTCCCATCCCACTTCCCCATTATACTCCCAGTGAATCTCATTCTTTTAGGCTGATACTTTGGGCATTCAAGAAGAAAGTGTTCCAGGGTCTCCACCATGTCCAAGTTACACATCTGGCACCCCCTTTCACCGTCTTTCCCAATCTTTCCCCTCAGCTCCAGGGATCGCGACCTCAGCTTGAACAACAGTGACCCCCCAAAGGTGCCATCAAGGTACTCTTCAAAACCTGGCTTCTCTTTATCACGCAGGCCACCCAAAGACCTCTTTGATTTGACCCCCTCTCGCCAATTACGGTTACAATCTTCCATGACCCTTCTCTGACGATTTTTTACCCTGGTTTGCCCCAACGTCCAGGTCCGAGATCTCCAATGAGTAGTTCTCTACTAGCTCCCTCATTTGGACCATCCACCCCGTTTTGATATTTGAGTTGAAAATTCTCAGGAACATTACTTTACACCATCGGCTGTCGGGGAGATTTACCAAATAATTAAGATAACCGAGCTTCAACAGGTCTATCCTGTCCTTGATCCTCATCCACCCAAGCTCACCCCTGATTGCTTCTAGCGCTGCGGCATTACTCGACCCCGTTATCCATCGGCCTGCATCGTTCTGCAGGATTTCCAAGCTCTTTACGGCCGTCTGGTTTAGGGGTACCACTTCCGTACCGTATGTTATACTTGGCAGACCCACCATTTCCCAAATGGTTTTCCCCACGAAAACCTTATTGAAACTATTTCTCCCTATAAGTTTCATTTGGTTAAGGATTCGCTTCCCCTTCAGAATCAATTTATTTGTGTGGTTCCGGTAGATGCCTCTTCCTGTAATGTTTATATTTACCCCCAAATACTCGTAATCACCCGTCTCTCCCACACTGAGAAGTTTGCTGCTCCCTTCCGGAATGCAGAACTCACCCACTCTCCACCTTCGAGTGGGGTCCACTTTGCGGCCCACAGGTATAACTTTGCTCTTGCTTTCATTAAGTTCGAGTCTCCATTTGCTCCCATATTTCCCAACAATTCCCAGCATTTTCGTTAGCCCCTCTTCGCTCTCTGACACTAGAACCATATCGTCTGCAAAAAATAGCCCTGGGATCTTCACGTCACCAACTGCTACCCCCTCCTCGCTACGCAGGAGTTCATCTCCTAAGCCTTTGATGTACAATGCAAACAGGATCGGCGAAAGGATACACCCCTGTTTTAGGCCTATCTCCATAGGCACACGTTTCGTTGTAATGTTTCCCAGGTTAAGTTCACTCTGTACATCTTGATATAATGCTTTCATAATTCCAACAAACTCGCCTCCTAAGCCCATAGCCTCCATGTCTATATGCTAGGGAACTCGGGAATCCATTATGAACAATTTACGGATTATTCTCTAGGGTGTGCACTGTTTTGTCCACAAAATAGTGAGTGGACATTACGAAATCCGTTTGTCACTTCATGTCTGCCTGCTCGTGAATACCCGCATCATCATTTTCCTTCCACAATCTACTTGCCTGCATGTTAGTCCCTTTACCCGTCTGCGTATTCTCTCTCTCTCTCTCTCTCTCTCTCTCTCTCTCTTCTATCTTTATCCCCCTACTCTCTTTTCTCTACTCTCTTTCTTCTTTTCCTCCCTCAGACACCTGACCATTTCCCTCTTTCGAGTAGAGCTCATTCATTTCTCTTTCCTTCGGTCGCGTCACTCACTCTACCCCTCCTCTATTTTCCACATGATCTCCCACTCTCTCTCTCTCTCTCTCTCTCTCTCTCTCTCTCTCTTGTATTTGTTTACTTTTACACACAAGTTTGGCCAACAACATAAGATCATTTTATGTAAAAAGTAGATATACGCATATCAGAGCACTATAATATATTATGGCCTGTCCGATTCCACATTTTATTTCGCTTGATCCTTTTCCTCTCTCCCCCTCTCACTCATTTCCATCATTTGTTTTCGTCTGGTTGTTAACCTCCATTGACTGCTACACATACTGTTTTACTGCCGCCCATCCGTTTATCTGTTTGTTGGTCTGTTCCTCTGCCTGTCTCTCTGCCTGTTCTTCCGTTTGGTTCGTCTTTCTGTCCGGCAGTTACTCTTGGCTTCCTCTAAAACACGATTGTGTCATTCGAAAAACACACACAAGCCCGTGCCAGTCTTCGCCTGAGGCCATCCACAGCACTTTCATCGTACTGCAGCCAGCGCGTTCCACACTTTCATGCTGCTGCCGAAAGGAATATGAACCAAGTAACCATAAGGACCTCATCTAAAAAGCTAGATTCCAGCCATCGTTTGTTTTTGTTTTTTTTTTTTCGGTGTGCAATAGTCTAGTGGTTTAGGCGCTGGACTCCTGATTGCCAGGAGGTGTTGCTGAGTATTCGCATCCCGGTGGGGGATCAGAAACCAACATTCAAAATTCCTCCAAAACATGACTGTGTTTTTCAAAAAAACACACCACATACACATCTTCTCACTATCTATTTCTCTTAAAAAAACAATGATGCCTTACATTTCAAAATTAACAGGTTCTAATAAATTTAAGCTCAAAACATATACATGTGATATAGGGTTATATATTCACAGTTAGTTCTGGCACCCCTTGGAGTTAAATCATGTCACCCAGACAGAAGTTTATGGGGGACCTATGTCTGCCAGATTCCCCTTGTTGTTGTTTTGTTTTACAAAAAAATGTTTTGAAATTGGCATATATATTTAATCAAAATATTAACTCTAATTATGAATCTACTGTAATACGATTGACCTTGCTGATTGTTTATGACAGGTTAAGCCAAATGAATCCTCATGGATAGTATAATCTTCGGAAGTTTGAATTGCCGAGGTGTATCCTCAGACCCCATTAAGCGGAAGGACATCTTCTCAAAATGTAGAGACGCATACGATATAACATGTCCGATTGACACACACTCCTCAAATGAAGTTGAAAATATTTGGAAACATGAGTGGGGGTTTGAAATAGTCTTTTCATCGTACCAAAGTAACAAAAGGGGTACTGCCATTCTGTTCAAAAAACAGTTTTGGCTACGAAATCAAAAATAAGGTAATTGATACAGCTGGAAACTTCGTCGTGTTAGATATTTTGATCCAATCGCAACGATTAACCATCGCTGCGGTATACGGCCCTAATAATGATGAACCTAGTTTTTATAGAAATCTGTTTAATACTAGTGAAAATATCGGTAAGACCTCAGTGTTGATTGGTGGGGATTGGAATGTTGCATTGGACCAGGGTTTAGACACACAAAATTATAAAAAACAAAATAATGTTAAATGTAATGAATGCATCCACAAACACATGGAAAAACTAGACTTACACGATGCGTGGCGTTTAGAAAATCCTGGCAAAAAAATGTATTCGTGGAGAGGCCCACATAAAAAAACTGTCGCGATTAGACTACTTTTTAATCACATCTGACTTACAGACAACTGTTCAAAAAGTAGATATTGGTATCATGTACAGATCGGACCACGCACCCGTTGTAATTTCCCTAAAATTTATAAATCAAACTAGAGGACGCGGTATTTGGAAATTTAATAATAGTTTGCTAAGCGACCCCAAATACATACAAATAGTTAAGGACACTATTGCAGATACTGTCCTTCAGTATTCGTATAACAATAGCAGTAGGAGAAGTAGTAGTAGTGATAATAAAATTAATAATAAGAATGATGAAAATAATTCTAGATTCACAATAAACAATCAGTTATTTTGGGAAACACTAAAGCTAATGATCAGAGGTAAAGCAATTTCATATTCCTCCTTCCTGAAACGAAAACTTCAATGGACCGAATTAGATATCGAAAAACAAATAAAAGTTCTTACTGAAAATCTCGAAGATGGTTGTGAAAATATGTTGGAAAATATCAGCTGCCTAACTAATGAACTGCAAAATATAAGAAATAAGAAGGTGCAAGGCATGATCATCAGATCAAAGGCTAGATGAAAAGTTGAAGGCGAGAGGCCCTCAAAATACTTCTGCAACTTAGAAAAGAGACAGTACACAGAAAAAATAATACCCAAATTAATAAGAGATGACGGTACAGAGTGTACAGAAATTAACGATATACTCACCGAGCAACGTAACTTTTACGAAACTTACTGTACAAGTCAAAAATTACCAGTAATCACAAAACTAACCTCTTAGAAAGCTTGTTTTTTGACTCTGAAAATCCACACATTTGCAAACTGGATACAGAAGAAAGTTTACTACTAGAAGGAAAACTATCTTTAAATGAATGTACTATGGCTCTAAAAGACATGGGTAACAACAAATCACCGGGTTCCGATGGATTTACAATTGAATTTTATAAATATTTCTGGGGCGACTTGGGCAAATATGTAGTTAATTCCCTAAACCTTGGCTATGACTTAGGAAAATTAGCTATCACTCAGAGGCGGGGCTTATTACCTGTATACCAAAAGAAGGGAAATCGAAAGAATATATAAAAAAATTGGCGACCGATCTCCCTCCTTAATGTTGATCAAAAAATAGGCTCATCAGCAATTGCTAACAGTCTTAAAAAAGTTCTCCCTAAAGTAATTTCCGAAAGTCAACTGGGATTCATGAAGGGAAGATTCATAGGTGAATCCACGCGATTGGTCTCTGACTTAATTGAAAAATGCGAATCTATGAACATTCCAGGAATGTTAGTTCTAGTTGACTTCGAAAAAGCATTTGACTCACTTGAATGGTTTTTATCAGAAAAACTCTTATGTTTTTAAATTTTGGCGAATCCTTAATTCAGTGGTTCAACAAGTTCTACGGCGAGGTTTCTAGCTGCATCATGAACAATGGGCATTGTTCAGATTATTTTAATATTCAGAGGGGAGTACGTCAAGGGGACCCATTGTCTCCTTACCTGTTTATTTTGTGTGTCCAAATACTTAGCGCATTTCTTAAATTCAATCCCAAAATAAATGGAATCAAAATTAATGACTCGGAGTATGTAATCAACCAATACGCTGACGACAGTATTCTATTCTTAGATGACGACCAAGATTCGCTAAACGAGACCTTAAATTCTCTCGACATCTTCGCTGCGATATCCGGATTAAACGTTAACTTTGATAAAACTCATATCGTTTGGATATGATCTCGGCGTGGCTGTGGGATTGAACTGGAAACAGAAAAACATATACAGTGGAATCATAACGGAACGTTTACCATACTTGGCATAAAATTTGAACTAAATTCGGCCAATTACTTCTATAAACATTTCTCAGAAAAAATAAACAAAATGCGAAAACTTTTAGCAGATTGGTCCCTCAGAAATCTTACACTAGTCGGTAAAGTTACAGTCATTAAAACGTTAGCGATCCCCATCTTAATACACTCTCTTACTGTTCTCCCTGATCCAGCTGATAAGATATTAGATGATATTCAAAGTATAATTTTTAAATTTCTATGGTCGAACAAAAGGGACAAAATTAAACGTGACGTAATAATCAACTTAATCGAAAATGGCGGGCTCAAACTACCCCACGTAAAAACACTGTGTTGCTCCTTAAAAATGATATGGATCAAAAAGTTACTAGATTCAGAAACAATGGCCCAATGGAAAACACTCGTAGTCGATAATTTTGAACAATTTGGGGGGAGCAAAATGCGGTATTTGAATAAACATGGTATACTTAGTGTTTCAAATTATATGGATCCTTTTTGGAAAAACGTGCTTAAGGTATAGGCTCTCGTAAAAAATAGCAATCACACAACCCCGACAGAAATTCTCTCACAACCACTATTTTATAAAAATTATATAAAAATTAATAATGAACCGTTTCTTTACAGACGTTGGTGTACAAAGGGTGTTTTCTTTATAAACGATATACATAGCGCTTCAGGATCCATCTTTGACTTTCAAGAATTTAAGCTGAAATATGACCTTGATATTCCATTCACCAACTACCTCGGTGTGGTCAATGCAATACCAAGGTTATGGAAAAATATAATATCTCATAGTACAAAACTTGAATCTGTTTCAGATCCCTTGGTGAATGAACTCATATTTTGCACAAAAGCAAACCGCCATTTCTATCCCAGATTTCTTCAGAAAGTATCAAAAAAACCTACACATACCCAAGAGAAATAGAACACCGCATTGGACGAAAGTCTTGACCATAATGATTGGCAATACATTTATAAACAAACTTTTAGGGAAACAGATGATACTTATCTACAGAGTTTACAATATAATATTAACCATAAAATCCTATTCACAAAATCTAGACTCTTTAAATGTGGGCTTTCGGAAACAGAGCTGTGCTCATTCTGTGGAAATACGAAAGAAACGATCGAACATCTATTTTACGATTGTTCTTTCTCAAAAACAGTTTTACTTTCACTAGTGGAAAGGATTAACCTTAGTTCGGATCCGCAAATTCAACTAAACATTAGTAAAAGAGAAATAATTTTAGGCTCTACTTCCGAGCATGCCTATCCAAATGTCTGGAATACCTGTCTCCACATCTACAAAAAGTATATTTACACCTGCAGTCGAAGTAATACCATCCCCTCCTTCTCAGATCTAGCAAGAGCTATAAAATCCTACAAAAATATTGAAATGCATTCTCTATACATGTACACAATCAGCAAGGCCGAGCGTATTAGGGATAAATGGAACTACCTAACTGACGCATTCTTTGAATAATTGGAGAACTGCTTTGTATATACATTATACTGTAAAAATCATGTTGTAATCTTATATAATGTACTATTTTTCTAGTGATGCCAATAAAAAGAATAAAAAAAAAAAAAAAAAAAAAAAAGATTGAATTGGGTAAATCCCTAGTTGCATTATGGAAACAAAATTTGCTGTTTGAAATGTCGGTGTTTAACTTCAGTGTGAGGAGGGTTCAAGATGCGGTTTTATTTGATGTACTAAACACTCACAAATATGCAGAAAGTAGATCGGGGTGTCAGAGCAAAGCCAGCCTAAAGAGGAGGGGTTCCCCCCTTCTAAAGTTTAGAGGCACCACGCTTAAAAAGTATGTAAATATTCGCGTTAACTAAAGGTTTAAAGATGCAAGATTGCTGTTTGCTGGCGACGCACGTGGCAAAGATATCGCTACTTGAAGGGCGGCCCATTGGGGATCACTGACGCGAGATAGCGGTAGCTTCCAATTAGCGAGATAGAGAAACTCATCAGTTAGGTCATGCCCCGCTGTGTTATCGGATGCCACGAAATTCCTTTTCACGGGCGATTAGCTGGAGAAGCGTTGTAATTAGTTTCTGTAGAATGGTCCATTGCTTTTGAATTAAGAATGGCATGTAAAATGTCGTGTCATGATTCTGGCACGGCTGAAAGATTACCTAGGGTTTTAGGATAAAAGTCAAGGGAAATGGCTGTCTAAAACACTTGAAGAAACGCTTGGGGTGCGGTCAAGTAAGGCAGACTTTGGGTCGCCTGGCGAGAAGAGATTACCTTCGAGAGGATCTCTGGTGGGAAGTGCCAATAGGGGCATTCCACCGATTTAGATTAAGGTTGATAGGGGGGCTACAGTGCCCAAATTCTTTGAGAAGGAAAACCCAGTCTGAAACGTTAAAGTTCAGATTGTCGAGCAGCAGGTATCAGCTTGTAATAGTCAGAAGTGTAGGTCAATTGTATTGTGCGTATCAACCCCTTTGAAGCGTCAGACTGATTGCGTTGGGAGTAGGTTGTTTGCTGTCGAAGCATCGTAATACCGACTGGAGATCGGGGTGAGTGACAATTCGCCCTAGCATAAAAAAGGGCATTTGTGAATCGTGTGAATTCAACCAGGAACAGTGAACATTTCAATAGACCTTTCACGGAGGAATTTCAAAAAGGCACATAAGGTATGAGTAGACAATATCTGACCCAAATCAGAAGTACGGTGGCTTTATAGATGACAAATATTGCTGGTCGGAACCCTCCGACAGCTAGAGGCACAGTTACGCGCAGACGTTGACACTTGAGCTTAAGCGTGTGGAGCTCTTGTGGCGAGCTCACGGTAATAACATTTCGGATTTGTGAAGCTCTTCTGGCGAGCTCACGATAGTAACATTTGCGGTGTGTAGACTATAGTGCCAGTATAGGGCAGTAGGTAATACATGCCGATTCCAACTCACATGTACACGATTTCGTACATGTACACGTACATCGATGTACACCTCCATAGGATTTAGTGTTAAAATCGTGTACAGGTACACGATTTGTCGTTTTTTATGGTGATTTAGAATCGGCTTTGCCGATTTTACATCACTGGATTCTATATACATATCGCTCAAGAGTGAAAAAATGTATGAAATTTTAAGGAAAAAGAGGTGTATCGTCTGATTTAGAATCGGCAAATGGGTTTCCCCCATAGGATTCAGTGTTAAAATTGCGAGCAAAAAACGTGTTGCCGTTTCTAAAGCATCATTAAAAAGTGGTTTGCCGATTCTAAATCATCCGTGTCTGTACAAGATTTTAACACTGAATCCCTATGGAGGCGTACACGGAAATCCATTTGCGGATTCTACATCAGCAACTGACTCGTGTACGGTATACGGAAAAGAGGTGATTCTGAACCGGCAAATCCACTGCCACGTTTCCCGAGGAAATAAAAAAAGTGATTGATATATATATAGGAGAGAAAAAATATATAAATAAATAGTTATTTAAAAAAAATAAATATATCAAATCGAATAGATAATTAAAAAAAATAAATACGTAAATTATGAGCGCTTCCCAGACTATTAGAGCAAGGTTTCTTTTAAAAATGCTGATGAGAGCCTACGCATTCTGTGTGAACGAACAACTAGGTAGCCTCTTGTTAGAACGATGCGTCGGATGTCGGGATCACCTAGACTTCGATCACGAGAATCATTCGTGTCTGACGATGGAAAGGGAAGATATGGTCGTCAAGTATTTCGAACCGGCGTTCGAACGCGTTCAAATCGACGAAGTGATCGCGTTTTGGAAGGGATTACTCTTCTGTAAGGATCAAAGCAAGCCCACAGTTTCGGAAGAACTGAAATTGGCGCGTAAAAGTCTGACTTTAGAAGACAAGGGATGCGTCATGAAATTATTGTTCAATGAAGCATATGTCTAAGTTTTCTCATTGATATAAAATAAGGGAGAATAGAAAATAAAAATAAATACACACATAAATTTTTTATCTAATATTAGAAAGAAAAAAAAACACAAAAATGAGAACCAGAAATAAATTGTATCCGACGTTAGATGACGACGAGGATGAAAAAAACACAAAAATGAGAAGCAGAAATAAATTGTATCCGACGTTAGATGACGACGAGGATGAGAAGCCGAATGGCGTTTTGCCGACGGCACCGTCGCTAGAAGAAAAAGAAAGAGGAGAGAGGTATCGCATCGATCAAATCAGTAGAATCCAAGAGTATCTAACTCGAGAGAGAGATTCTCGCCGTTCTCTCAAGAAGAAGTATTCGCGTTTCGTGAAATTCGTCGTCGCGATCGACACGACACTCATCACGATTTCCATGGGTTTACACGCGGCCGGCATCGGATTGTTGTCGACCGCGGTCGGCATTCCGATCATGTTGACCGTAGAAGGAGTGGCTCTCGCCGCCGGATTGTTTAGCACGCTCGGAAACTTTTTGAGTAGGAAATTATATCTGAAGGCGAGGAAACACGACAAGATTCGCGTCTTGGCCGACTCCAAGATCGACACGATATCCGAAATGATCTCGATGGCGTTGAAAGACGGTAGGATATCGGACGGAGAATACTTTGCGATATTGAGCGAGAAAACGAAATACGAAGCCATGAAAGAAGCCGTGAGAATCAAGACTCATCAGATCATCAAGGAAGAGATGAAGGATTCTCTCGTGGAAAAGGGGAGGAAAGAGGCCAGGGAGGAATTCAGTAAGATGATAGAACTCAAGAGCAGCGATTGAAAAAAAAAAATTAATAATAAGAACAGAATTTAAAAAAAATATTAAATTTATATATAAAATAAAAACGAAATTAATTTAAATAACTCTTAAAAATGTATTGCGTAAAGTGTAAGAGAGTTACCGAGACGAGTAATTCTCGAGAAGTACGAACTAAAAACGACAGACAGGTGCTTCGCGGAATTTGCGACGTATGTGGTTCTATCAAGACTCGATTCGTCAAAAAAAAAGAACGCGAGCAAAGGTAAAGGCATCGTGAATAAAATGATCAATAATCTACTTTTCGAAATGCATCTGCCTGGTCACAGTTTCACGGGACCCGTAACGAAATTGAACAAGAGACTCAACGCCGATCTGACTCCTAAATCTTGGAGCAAACCTGTGAATAGGGTGGACGCGGCCGCCGTATGATCACGATCTGTGCTACGCCGGACATCCCGACACCAAGACTCGCAACGATGTCTGCGATAAAAACATGTTGGGGAAATTGAGAGGCATATCGAATTCGACCAGGAGAGAGAAGATAGAACGTTTGCTGGTCGGCAATCTGATCGGTGCAAAACGTCGACTCGATGGGGCGTTCAAAAAAAAAGTGCATCTGAAAAGAAGAAGAAACGATTATTGACGAGCGAATTGGCCGAGGAGTTACACAAACCCATCGTGCATAAATTTCGAAAGAGAAGGGTGTTCCTGAAGGGTTTGGATGATATTTGGTCTGCCGACTTGGTCGACATGAGATCGTTTTCGAGGTGGAACGAGGATGTCAAATATCTATTGACGGTCATCGACGTTTTTTCCAAATACGGTTGGATCAGAGCTTTGAAGAATAAATCGGGACCTTGCGTCGCCGAGGCTCTGAAGAGCGTGTTCGACTCGTCTTCTCGAAACCCGAGTAAATTGTGGGTGGATAAGGGAAAGGAATTCTACAACAAGCACGTTCATCGATTGGTCGACCTCTACTCGATCGAAAACGAAGAGAAGCCAGCGTGGTGGAACATTGGAATCGAACGATGAAGGAAAAGATGCACAGATACTTCACGGCGAATTCGACCAAGAAATACATATACGCTCTGAACGGTCTGGTCAAAGATTACAACAACACGCGACACAGATCGATCAAGATGACTCCCGCGGAAGCTAGCGATCCTCGAAATGAAAAACGGGTCTATGCGAATCTATATCCTGAAAGATCTAAGATTAGGAAGAAGTCTAGAACGCCGAAATTTGCGGTCGGTGATCGAGTGAGAATCTACGCTTATAAGAAGCACTTCAAAAAGGGTTATACTCCTCGATGGACCTCGGAAATCTTCGTGATAATCAAAATATTTCACACTGATCCGGTGACTTACGAAATCGAAGCTTTGGATGGAGAAGAGATCATCGGAAAGTTTTACAAACAACAATTACAGAAGACAAAGTTTTGATAAGAAAACAAATTTCTTTTATTTACTCTCTTTAACATTTTCTTGTTTACACACATATATATATAGGAGAGAAAAAATAATAATAAAAAAATAATTAAAAACTATTTTTAGATAAAAAAAAAAGAAGCAAGCTAATTAATAAACAAAAAAACTAAAATCTTTTAAAAATGACAAATATACTAGATATAGCACAAAGCATAGTGAAAGATGAAAGTATTCAAGAATATGAGGTTCACGAATATGAACCGGTAACCGGAACGAGTTTGAACAATGCGGGAGAGATAAGAATCAATGTCGAAACTCAAGATCTATTCATACATCCTAGCGAGAGTTACATAGTGGTGCAGGGACGTTTCACCAAGGAAGATGGGAGCGACTACACCGACGACGACACGGTTACTCTAGCCAATAATGGGGCCATGCATCTATTCAGTAATATAAAATACATGCTATCCGGACAAGAGATAGAATCTGTGTTTCATCCCGGTCAGGCCACCACGATGTTCGGACTCTTGACGTATCCTGATGATTTTTCGAAATCCAGAGGACTTAATTAGTTGTGGGTGAAAGACACCGTCGGTCCTGCTAGCGCCGGCGCCGCCTTGATATTCGACTACGTTGTCAAGACGTCCAGACCTAAAGGAACGTTTTCGTTCAGGATACCTTTGAAACACATCTTCGGATTTGCAGACGATTACAACAAGATCATGTACGGATTCAAACACAATCTGACGTTGATTCAAAAAGGAGACGACGATGCAATAGTGAGACTCACTGCGACCAATGCGGGTAAGATAACTCTACACAAAATATCGTGGTTCGTTCCACACGTGGAGCCTTCGATCGGGGAAAAAGCACGTCTCTACAAGATCATAGAATCCAAGAGTAAATTACCCGTGGGATTTAGAATAAGACAGTGTGACACGGCTAGCATTCCTCTCTCCAGGAATCACTTCGATTGGAGATTGATGATGAAATCCGCTTCCGAGAGACCACGTTTCATCGTGGTTGCGTTTCAGACCGATAGGGACGGGTCTCAGGAAAAGAATGCATCGCTGTTCGATCACTGCCATTTGAGAAACATGCAAGTGTTTCTGAACGCTACAAGCTATCCAGCAATCGATTACAACGCGTCGTTCAACAAGAACGATTTCTGCAGACTGTACGGCGACGCCGCTGATTTTAGAAAGAAGTATCATGGTCTAGACGAATTGATGAGCAATCCTAACATATCTCCCGGCGAATACAAGTCGATGTATCCCATGTTCGTATTCGACGTTAGTAAACAGAGTGAATGACTCAAGAGTAGCGTCTTAGACATTCAGATCAAGATGCAATTCGATAGGAACGTGCCGAGAAAAACCGAAGCCTTCACCCTGGTCCTGTCAGACAGAGAATTACAATTCGAATCGGATGGAAATAAGATGTCGATCATTTGATGAGAGACGTGTGTGAAAAAAAATAAAAAACAAAAAAAAATAAAAAAAGTAATGAGTAATTATTAAAAAAAAACAAAAAAAACAAAACAAAAATAAATAAAGTAATGTGATCTTGAGAGATTGAATATCTTTCTAAATCTCATTACTTTTTTTCTTGTTTTTAATAAATCACACATTATTTTTTTTAATTCATTATTTTCCACGTGTTCACTGTTTGTTCAAAGGAACTAGTTCGATCAGTAGACTCACCACGGAAGTGGCGGCTTCGGGATTACTGGTTTTCGTAACGAAATTAATCCTGTCTCCGGCGTTCACTTTGAGAGGTGTGCCGAACGTGCTAACATTCGCGTGTTGATTCTCAGTCTTTTCGACGCTGTATCTCTTATCACTCTCTACTCCATTCACCATGAGATTGATGACCACTCTGATATTCAAATCTGAGGAAGCCAGACTCATTCGAAGGATTTCACCTCCCAGCGGCATGGAATATCCCACCTGACCATGTTTTGATCCGCTACCTCCATTTCCAAAAGACCACTCAGCTTTTCCCTCATCTAAGGTGCCGGCCTCCTCGGCCCACACGGTGATCAATTGTCTAGCATTTTTGACTTTTTCCACCACTGAAATCAGGGTGCAGGCATCCATCATGTTCACGGGATCCGGTAGATTCGTGAGCGCGTGTCCACCCATGTCTAGTTTACCTTCCATGATGTCGCCCTTCCCCCGGACTGAGTTGTCGTCCACGTACTTCCTGCTGACTGCGCTAGAATCGAATTCGGGATCGTGACTGAGTCCGAATAAATTCTCACCGTTCATGTCAATACCACCCTCCATGGTTCCACCAGATTGTTGGTTCAGGTAGAGATCGTCCACTTGCGATTCTAGGTATTCTTGTGATTGTATCATGGCAGAATCTACGTAGCCCTTGTTGACCGCGGTTGAGTCCGCATCCGTGTTGTCGACCTTTGACAGATTCAATATCTTGTTGAATCCCGCATTCAGATCCGATTTCATTTCGCGTCTGTCAGACTTTCTCTGTTCCAGATCTACGTAGTGTTTGGTCACTATGTCCTTGGGATTCGTGGGTGTGGCCATGTTCGTTATCTTGTTAGAATTGGCGTTCAATTCCGAGTGCATCGTTTTCTGAACGTATCTATTTCTCAGGTGTTCACTGAATCTCGCGTGAGAGTCATCCATGTATTTCTTGGTCGCGGCATCAGTGGGATCTATGGGATTTGCGACGTTCACCAAATGTTTGGATTTCAGATCGAGATCGTCAGTCATGGTTTTATCCACGAAATTATCTAGCATGCTTCATTCGAAATCGGCGTTCCCCCTGTCGACGTATTTTTTAGTCACAGCATCTGCAAGATCTATCGGCTCGGGAAGATTGTAGAGCTTCTTATCATTCATGTTCAAAGGTTCCTCTTGAGGTTGGTATCTCCGAACGTAACGTTCGTCCAAGTTGGCAACGTCGTAACCATCGTCGACTTCGAATGTCTTCCTCTTCTTTCTTAGGTTGACTTTTTCGTCGTCACTTCTACCAAATTTATCGACTGGCATGTTGTTTTGAGATTTTTTGTTTTTTTTTTAAAAAATATATTTCAAAACGCAGTTTATTAAAAATGAATTATTTTATTTTTATTTTTCGTTTTTATTCGATTAAAATTTTTTTAAAATAATTTTTTTATCTTTATATATACTATAAAAAAATCTCTCTCTAATGTAAATCATTGAGAATGTCTTGAAACCGATCTCCTTCAGACCATCTCTTGAGAACGTAGAGGCAGAGGTGACCGCAAAACACTTGATCTGGTGATTGCACTCATTCCGTGTTGTAACGAACCATCGATTTGTTGAAATAGTTCTTTATTTCTTTAAGTGACGAGATTCCGTAGCTGTCGAAATAATAATTCTTCTTCCCGTTCTTGAACCACGCCACCCAGTGAGTGCCTTCACCCAATAAATCGTCTAGATTTAAAATTCCGCATTCCGATTGTCGAGGTCTTCTCTTCGGCAAGGCATCTCTGGAAAACACACCTAGAAAATCTTTGATTTTCAAATCCTTTGCCGCATTCGACAGATCGATGTTGGATAGGGGTTCGTTAGGTAAGATGATACCTTCTACGGATATCTCTATTTTCTTATTCATAAATGCGTATATATATTATTTTTTTTTTTATTTATTTATTTTATTATAATTCACTAAAATGACGTTATTTTTTTTTATTTTTTTCTTTTTCTTTTTAAACTAAGTCTCTCGATGTCTCTATCGATTTCTATAATTTTGAATCCATCTAATTCCTCTTGATTTTCTGGAATCCTATCATCCTTACTCATATCTGGAATCCTATCATCCACAATCATATCTGGAATCTTATCATCCACAATCATATCTGGAATCTTATCATCCACATTCATATCGTCTCTAATTAGATCCAAAGTCCAATGTCCAAGTGCCAAAGTGTTTATTTTATCGTCTAACACGAATCTCTTATCGTCGTCAGCCATCAGCGAAATCTTGTTGACTATTTCGGTATACAAGTCGTGATTTTCGCTTCGAATCGATTTCATAGTCTTATACACCAGACCACCTCCTAACAGACAATCTTCATACTCTTGGAAAGAGATGTTTTTCTTCACCACGCATGCTTTAACTCCTTTACACTTCTTGATCTCTTCATCTTCTAGATGATAAGCATACAGTTTGGGTCTCGAGCCTACGAATTCGACGATTTGTTTACCGCCACTCTCGTCCTTAAATTTACCCAACAACTTCTTGTTATTGTTCGATTGAATGTTGGACGGGTGAATAATTGCTCGTGTCGAACCATGCAGCCACGTCCAGAGATATATCTTGGTAGACGTCTTTTGTCTCTATCTTGTAAATTAAACTGTCCATGTCGGTGAACATTAGTTTGGCTTTATCACCAAATTTTCATTTGACGTAACCGTAGTGAAACTCGTACATCAATCGCTTGCTGATATCTAAGATGGTCGGTCCGAGATAATACGGTTTGTCGAACTTTAGGTGCATCTTTTGCATGTGAACAGCCACTAGATTTTTGTCGAATATGGTTCGGTGTTTGTAATTGGGTTTCGCCACTAATTTTTTAGCTCTTTTCTCAGACGTGATGAGTTGAACGTCGGTTCTCTTCCTGATGTTTTCCATCGATTTACCGTACACGCAGTTGTTCATGAGTTTGAAGAAATCTTTTTTGAAATCGTTCTCGGCTCGAATTCGTGTTGAGATCGATGTATTTTTTCATCCAAGTCTCTTTGTCAAATCGAATGATGCGATGTATGTCGACTAATTTCATCCCGTAATCGACATATTGTTTCAAATTCTCGCTGTAGACGACGTAGTTACGTTTGTTAAATAAATTGGGAATGAGTTTTTCCTCGTCTCCTTCGTTCGGTTCCATTCATTCGGGAGCCAGCAGATAATCGTTTTGTAGATCGTGTAATTCTTCTGGATAGTTCAAATCGACTTCTAAAATGCAAGGATAGTCTCTCCATTTTTGCATCTCTTCCGGTTCCGTCACCCATTCGAAATTTCCAATCAGTGAAGGATGACTCATAGCCCAACCATACAGATTATTAGCATCCCAATACTGTATGTATTTATTCGATCATTTCGAATCGAAACCTTCTGTCATGTAGGGATTGTTAGCTTCAGAATATCTGTGGGAGATCATCGAGACGCCACCTATCGCAGCCCTTTCGAACATGAGCAACATGTTCACGTCAGATAAAAATTCCAATTGGACTTCGGTGGTCTTCAACAGAGCGTCCCACACCAGACCAGGTGCGGTGAAATACCAAGCGGGATCCAGATCATAATTTCGATGACAGACGTCTCGAAAATTTTCGAACACATCTGCTAAGAGCAGAACGTCGTTCTTCAGATAGAGATCGTGATAATCTCTCATGGTTTTCATATCGAATGATTTCCACACGTTTTTGGCGTGTTCGTAATTCTCGTCAGAAATGTCGGATTGGTATAATTTTGAATAAAAATCTTCTTTCGAAGGTAGTGTGGTGTCTTCAAATCTCTTTAGATCGTTCATGTAATCGTAAGGATAGACTTCTTTCCTCAACATGACATCTACTCATTCTCCGAAATGTTCGCTCGTGATTTTAAATTTATCCTTGCTCATGTTATCGACTAATTTTTCCAGAGCGGTCGACATGAATTTAAAACTGTCGATGAAACGTATGCTTCTACGAATGGATTTCGTTTTTCCTTCTAATGTATCTCCGTCGATTACTCTTTTCTTCTCCATGAGCTTCCATTTCGTGATGGAAATGTATCTTTCTTCGCTGTTCGCGATGCAATTTAATTCTTCATGAGAGGTGCCGAGATTTTTCACGAACAGATGACTGTCATAACCCGAGAGATTGTGAAATATCACCTGATAGAAAACGGCGTCTCGATATTTTAAATTACACGTGCTGTGAGCCGGACCGCAATACAGACCCGTGTAATGATCGTGGTCTCTAACCTTCTTATTTTCCTCCGAATTCTCATCGAATGATTGTCTGCATATGTGACATTCGAAGGCTCTGTTATTTTCGTCCTGCTGCTCTCACATGATGATCATTTTCGCGGGAGTTTTGAATTTGTCGTATAACATTTGAATTTTCGATTCTAACTCTTCCACGAACCTTTGGGCCACGTCGTTGTCCTCGCACTGTTTCGTGTAGGTGAAGGGACCCATGTCATGTTGCGAGTCGAAAGCGCATTTCACGTAAATGCAATAGCCCGAAGGTATGTGTTTTTGATATCTTTTGACGTAACTTTGAAGAGCGTTGGGTTGACAGGAACTCATTTTTGCAGTGAAACATTCAAAATCGGCGTACACGATGAATGGTACTTTTAACCATCTATAGTGATTTTCAAACTTCACAATGTTGTTGGGTTTGGGCATTTCGATGGCGACACCTTGATTTTCGTTGCAATATTCCTGATGTTTTGTTAACGATTTTTTGCTGTGAAATGCGTTCATGCAGTTGCAACATAAACATACTTTATGTTCATGTTTATTATTTTGTCTCGACAGTAATCGGCTCGGATGTTTAACCCAACAATAATGACGATTGTCACCATTCGAAATCAATAATAAAATAATCGTCTTTTCTCTTTTGAGATACAAAGTCTGTCTGAGAGGATAGATCATTCATTTTTCATCGTCGTATCCCAAGACATTCACCACTATGGTGGGATTTTGAGCCTCGAAACGTTCGATGTGTTTTAACTCTGTTGGAAAAGTCACTCCAGTCCAATCAAGATTTTTAGAAGTCTACTCGTAATGAGAAACTCTATCGGGGTTCATTTTGACAGGGTATAAAGCAGAGGTGACTGCCCATTTAAAACACTGATCATCTTTATTTCTCACGTTGATCACAGCATTTTTTTTAGCTAAGAAATACGGTAATTCCACATAGGAAGACCCTTTCAATGAATCGTTTTCACTTATATGAATTTCGAGTTTCAACACCTCATCGAACGTCCAATTACTACCTTCATGTTGATAATTCGCTAGAGACATCAACATCTTGTCTTTCATCTTTTCGAAAATGTCCGATAAATCTGAACCTCAAAATACGGGTTCGACATTAGATCTGAAATATGCATTTTTCACGATGCTCTCGCCAGACTTCATGTCGATTTTATTCATCATGCAATGGAGTATCATCTTAATTTTTAGTCCCACATTCATGTGTTCGCAAAACAAATCCAATACTTTTTTCTTCACCCGTTCCATGAACAATTTCGGATCGATTTTCTTCAACGAGGGAACCACGTTGAAAGTTTTAAAAATGCCTTTGATTGCACTCCCGTTCTACAGGCTTCAATTGGAATAGTTCCATGGCGAGTCATGTTAGATATTCTTCTCCTTTCCCTTCGTTCATTGCTTGTCGAATTTCGCTCGATATATCTCGTTTGTCTAGAATCTGAAGTGCATCACTCGTTTTCGTTTTAGTTTTTCTTTTCTTTTCTTTTGAAACTTGAAGTTCTTCAATGACTTTTCGTTTAGTCGTCTTCTTATTTTTCACAATCGAAATGTTTTTGGTTTTTTTCGACGTCGGCATTTTGATTCCTTTTACTATCTTTTTCTTCTTCTTCTCATTTTTCACAACTGATGCATTTTTTGACGTCGTTTCAATTTTGTTTGATTTAGTTCTAGGATTTCTGAAATGTGGAATTTTTAATAGTTCACAAATCTCGTTTAACTGAGGTACGGTTTTCTCATTTAAATTTTCCATTTTTTTTTTATCTGTTTGCTCTATTTGTAAGAATATTTTTTTTCGAATTTTGTATTAAAATAATTTGTTAAAAAGTTTTGTTTTTTACTCTTTATATTATATATAAAAAAGTTTTTTAATTTCAATTTTTTATTTAATGTGAAAATTTTTTTTTTTGATGAAATTAATCAATTTTTTTTATGTTCCTTAACGTCAAAAAAATTGAATTAATACGAAAAAAAGGGATGTTAAAATTTAACTTTTTATTTATATATAAAGAGAAAAAAAACTTTTACAAAAAAAATTTTCACATTAAAGAAAATTAAAATTAAAAAACGTTTTTTTATATATATATAAAGAGTAAAAAAAAACAAAACTTTTTAAACAAATTATTAAAATACAAAATTTAAAATATACATAATTGCAAGAATTCCTAAAACAAAAAAAAACAAATAATCGATCATGACAGCAACACCTAAAAGATGCGAATTGAAATTGAAAAGAGTCGAAACGTTTAAGAAATTCGGTTATAAAATCTATAGATTACAACAACACGATCCAATCAAATTGAACGAGGTCGAGATGAAGGACTTAGAGCATAAATACGACAAATATAAGATGTCTTTGGAATTGGATGAAGCCATGCTCGATTTGTTTTACGACTACCAAAGCGATCTGCAGAAAATCATCATCGCTAAAGATAGAGAATTTGACAAGGACGATTTGACGTTGTTCTATGGAAATTACAGATATCCAAAAATCTCACTCAAACTCATGGACAAATCGGGTGGTGAGAGCGCATTCACCGACGTAAAAAAACTCAAAAAAGTAAAGATAAACATTCAACACATTTTCACAAAAGGAGAAAACACGAGTGTCAACATGCTAATAACGGACTTGGAAATATAAACAATAGAGGGATTGAAATGTTAAAATTTAACTTTTTATTTATATATATAAAGAGAAAAAACTTTTACAAAAAATTTTCACATTAAAGAAAATTAAAATTAATAAACTTTTTTTTTTTTTATATATATATAAAGAGCAAAAAAAAAACAAAACTTTTTAAACAAATTATTAAAATACAAAATTTAAAATATACATTATTTGCAAGAATTCCTAAAACAAAAAAAAACAAATAATCGATCATGACAACAACACCTAAAAGATGCGAATTGAAATTGAAATGAGTTGAAACGTGTAAGAAATTAGGTTTTAAAATCTATAGATTACAACAACACAATCCCATCGAATTGAATGAGGTCGAGATGAAGGACTTAGAGCATAAATATGACAAATATAAGATGTCTTTGGAATTGGATGAAGCCATGCTCAATTTGTTTTACAAGTATCAAAGCGATCTAGAGAAAATCGTCATCGCTAAAGATAGAGAATTCGACAAGGACGATTTGACGTTGTTCTATGGAAATTACATATATCCAAAAATCTCACTCGAACTCGTGGACAAATCGGGTGGTGAAAGCGCATTCACCGATGTAAAAAAAACTCAAAAAAGTAAAGATAAACATTCAACACATTTTCGAAAAAGGAGAATACACGAGTGTCAAAATGCTAATAACGGACTTGGAAATATAAACAATAAGTGATTGATTTTTTTTAGCGAAGAAGAAGGAAAAAAAAATGTAATGAGATCATCTTTAGATCTCATTACTTTTTTTTTTTTGTTTTCCTTCTTCACTATAACCCATATATTATAATAACGTTTCCTTTTTTCTTAAATTTCGGCGTCGATTCTTCTTTTCTTTTTTTTTTGTGATATGCTACGTTTTTATAACAACACATTTGTTTATCCGAATCATAATTATGAACAAATGGTGTGCATCTCTCGGTAACACTCGCATCATTACCATTCTCTTCAGAAGATAGTGGTGACAGTGGAAAACGTCTCATTCTTTTAAATTTCAACCGCATATCCCGATCTTTATTTAACTCTTTTACTATTCCTTTCCTAAGATATCCATCATTAGTGTCTAATCATTTTTCCACATTTTTTTCACACTCTATCTCACGATATTCATCATTATCGTCTAATTGTTTCTCCACCTTTTTATCCATTTTATATATTATTTTTGATCCATCAACGTGGTTTTGAGACTATACAACGTGTCTAAAATTACTGGTAGATAGACTAAATTTCGAGGTCGCTCCACGATCTTATAACCCAGCGACACGTTTGGAAAGAAGGAATAGATCATCGGTTGAGCGCTACCATTCACGTAGCTTCCAGCAATCACATCCACATTCACCAGAATGCTATTGACTGCGAGAATGTCAACCGCATTTTCAGATGCCGCGTGGTCTCGATACATCTTTCGATCGAATCCCAACATCTTGCCTATAGAATCATCCATGTTGAAATCCACTCGAAAATTATCTCCCAAATCCAACATCGTCAGTAAGGTATTAGGATTGGGAGCGAGTCTGATCTTGTTGCTTCCCTTTCCATCCATCTTCATTCGCGTCTGAATGTAATTGTTTAAATTGTCTATGTCGTAACTTCCTTTGGGAATTCGAATCTCCAACCAATCCACTCCGTCGGAATACTTGAACGAGTTATTCTTTTCGGTGACGTTGGGAAAGGAATAATAAGTCTCCAGATTCACCAATGCCATCTCGTATCTTTTCTCTCTATGCAATTCGATGGAAGGTTCGAATTTCGTAGCGACGAATCGAGTCGAATTGCCACTCACCACGATTTGAATGGATTGTTTTGCAGCCGTATTCTCGGCTCTCCATTCTAACAATTCTCCTTGTTCGAACATTATATTTTAATTTTTATTTTTTTATTTTTTTCAAAACTAATTATTTGAAGATTTATTATTTTCTAAAAATTTTTTTTTATTTTCACGCTCTATCTTATTATCATCAGAAACATAAAACTTGTCAAATCCACACCGATGTTTTCTGCGATTAAATTTGCTAGTCAAATCGATCACAACCAAATTGTAAAGTCCTCCATCCCAAACCCTCTTGCAGAATCTCCTGAATTCCGCCACGCTCATGTCGTTTGAGACGTGATCGCCGTAGATGTGATTGAGATTCTTGAGATCTTGGCGAAAGAGACATAGAAAATTAGCGTTCTCCCTTATCGTCTGTCTGGGCAATCGAAAATAATTCTGTGACAGGTAGAAACAGTCCACGTTGCTGTGTCGACCCCTACTGTAATACGATTCACATCGGTTCTGTCTCTCCAAAAGCAGATCGTCGAAAATCATGAGATTCTTATCTTCCGATTTCAATTCTCTAGCATCCGGAACGTCGCTAGCATTCTCATAAAATCGACACTTGACGTTCGAAGATGCATTTCTCTTCATCAGTTCCATCGCCACACCGTCCAAAATGGTCGAAAGAGGAGCTTCACTTTTGTCGAATTCCTCCCTACTGTCAAAGATTCTGGCTATGACGTCCGTGGGCAATCCACGATCCATGCACTCTCGAAGCAATCTGTATTTGGGTTGAAACAAGCTGTTGCCAAACACAAACAATCTGTTGTAATCCAACCAGTCGGGTCGGGACAACAGATTCATCAACAGATTGGTCTTTCCACAATTCGATTTTCCCACTATCAAGCCTCTTATGCTTTTGGGAAAGAACTCATTATTCGACCTCTTAGTCGCGGCGTCGTTCCAAGACATATCTTTAATGTTCATCTTTGTTTTATTTTTTTGTTTGTTATTTTAGATTTTTTCAAACACAATTTTTTATGTTTTTCAAACTCAGTTTTTAATATTATTATTTATTTGTATTACACCGTCGCGAGTTCTCTTCAATCCAGATTCACTCGTCATTTTGGCTAAATCTTGTATGGGTACCACAGCATCCTTAAAATCTTTCCAACTTTTCGGCATTCGCTCTAATGCAGCTCACTTCGCCGGTGGACTGGTCAACTTGTCGATCAATGCGTCGGCTGCCCTCTTGCCAGCCACAGAAGCTATCCTACCACTGGCTTCGGAAGCGGCTTTCTTACCAGCCTCCAAAGCCATCTTCTTACCGACCTCAAACGCGGTCGATGCGAGTTTTCTACCCGCATCGCTCGTGAACGCTCGCATTATAGAATCAACGATGCCAGAACTGCCTTGAACGTAAGTTCTGACGTATCCCCTGTTCTTTATCACCAACATATTTTTATTTTATAATATATTTTGTTTTTTCACTGGTAAATCGTTTGTTGTTTAAATACTTTTATTATTCTAGTGTAAAAATTTACTGTTTTCATTTTATATATTTTTGTTTGTTTGTTTGTTTCTCTCTACTTATTATATATACATCAATCCTTCAATTCGTTCATCAGCCTTTTATAATGGTTTTTATTCAAAACCTTCTGTCTTAACAATTCGTCAGATGTAGTAACTATTTCAATATCTAACCCTGTGTTACCAGCACGTCTACTCGCCATCAACAATCTCAATCTCTGAGAGAGAGCGTCAGAATCGCTCAGAAGAAAAGTGGTTTTCACCCCTTTGCCAGTCACCAATTCGACGAACTTCTTATTCATATCCCATATGGGTTTCACTATTTTCGTCCACTTGTAACCTCTGTTGGCTTTGGGTCTTGTCTCTCTGGCATCGTTATATCTCAGCATGGCGTGGGTCTGAACCAGAATGTCGCCGTAATTGTCGAAATTCTGTTCCGTGTAATCACTAGGCTTGACATAAAGGAGCAATTTGCGCAGTCCGGAAGTTAATTCGTACCTATTCGAGCCGACGGTTAATTCATCATCATCTATTTCCACTTCTGTGTCGCCAACAAAAGTTCTACCGTCCGAATCCTTATAAAATCCATACAACAGATCTCTCTTACCACCATCCTCGGACGACGCGACGCTATCAGTGGTGATAATTGAAGTTGCATCGTCGCTCACGTCTGTTTGAATTCCCGTGGGAACGTAATCCGGTGTAGATTGAAAGGAATATCGATTTCCAAAACTACCAGGCAACGAACCCATTCTCAAAGAACTCTCTTTTATAGGTCTCAATTCTTCGACTTTCTCCTTCTTGCTTCGCTCTTGAACCTCCGTCACGGGTTTAAATATTTTTGTGGTCTCGCGTCTGAGATCTATCTCTCCGAGACGTCTGCTTCTGTCAGCCGATTGAATGCCCTTCTTAGCACGTTCATATTCGCCTAAAATTTGATCTCGGCGTCTAGAATCCATCTGTAAAAACATTTTTTGTTTTTAATTGTTAATGTTCCTTTGAGTATGCTAATGTGAGTTATTTATTATTTTCATAAATTAAATGTATAATTATTTTTTTATGTTTTAAGTAAATAAAAATCGTCTGTCTTTAATATAATAACTAAAAAATTCATATCTCAATTCAGTATTGATTGAATTGGGAACACTTGAAAAGTTTGAAAAAGTTTAAGCACATGACAAACCGGTTTCTGATTTAACGCATTTGAGAGTAATTTACGTTTGTTAAAAGGAATTTCATTCATATCAAACCATTCACTCAATGTCCAATTGAGAGACAACTTTGAAAGACAGTTTAAAAAAAATTTAGCATATAAAAGAAAACGTTTTTTCTAATTTAACGTTAAAAGGATTTCATTCACATCTCCGAACATTATCATGAATATATTAAAAATTTACCACTCAAACCTAATTGAGTGGAAAAATGCGTTTTATTATCCATTATTAAAACGATCCATTAAAAACGAAAACCTTCATTCACACCACAACAAAAACATAAGTGTCAATTTGATCGAACATTCCGTAAAGTATTTTATTAAGATTTACTTCACAAATTAACAGTGACAAAACGTGAACCAATGATTTTTACCTCTGATTTTTTTCTAATTTTTCTAAACTCAATTTTTTTTTCGTTGCATTGAAACAAAACATGAATGTCTACTTTTACAGATCATATTTTATAGACGACTCTTTTGAACGAAATGCCTTTCATTCACGCCAGAAACAAAAAAAAAAACTGCCACTCATATTTATAGTCGACTCTTTTGAACGAAAACCTTCATTCACACCACAACAAAAACATGAGTATCAATTTGATCAAACATTCCATAAAGTATTTTATTAAAATTTACTTCACAAAAATTAACAGTGACAATACGCGAACAAACGATTTTTTTACCTCTGATTTTTCTAATTTTTCTAAACTTAGTTTTTTTTCGTTGCATTGAAACAAAACATGAATGTCTATTTTTACAGATCATTTTTTTATAGTCGACTCTTTTGAACGAAAACCTTTCATTCACGCCAGAAACAAAAAACGTGAGTGTCAGTTTTACTCTCATCGTGGCAGTGGGTTTGCCGGTTCAGAATCACCTCTTTTCCGTGTACCGTACACGAGTCGATTTCTGATGTAGAATCCGCAAATGGATTTCCGTGTACGCCTCCATAGGGATTCAGTGTTAAAATCGTGTGCAGACACGGATGATTTAGAATCGGCAAACCACTTTTTAATGATGATTTAGAAACGGCAACACGTTTTTTTGCTCGCAATTTTAACACTGAATCCTATGGGGGAAACCCATTTGCCGATTCTAAATCAGACGATACACCTCTTTTTCCTTAAAATTTCATACATTTTTTCACTCTTGAGCGATATGTATATAGAATCCAGTGATGTAGAATCGGCAAAGCCGATTCTAAATCACCATAAAAAACGACAAATCGTGTTCCTGTACACGATTTTAACACTAAATCCTATGGAGGTGTACATCGATGTACGTGTACATGTACGAAATCGTGTACATGTGAGTTGGAATCGGCATTTATTACTTACTTAGGGCTATAGAATGACTATATAATTGTTGAGAATTATTTAACCCTAGCAACCCATTTTCTGTGAAAAGAATCGAATTGTGGATTGTTGAAATATTGAAACCGCTTTATTTTTATGTGTAAATAAAAGAATCGTTGTTACTTTAAATAATTCTTTCCATTACGCAGCCTGAAGTGATTAGGAATCACACCTAACGGAAATCGAACATATTTCAGGCCAATTTGGCAGAGAAGGAATTACGGCGTCGCTTTAACTCAGCTCCCAGCGCCGAGTTCGCGACACTTGGATTCCAACCCTCCACGTTGGTCTAATTTTCCCGCAATTTCATTTGCGGGATGAAATGACCCCCCGTCGCCCAGGACTAACAAGGGGCCGGCGTCTGACATGATTGGCGAGCGCTAACCAGGATATTTCTAAAAGGTAAAAATGGCTATATGGAAATTTTGTTTTATTTTAACGGCGGTTCTGTTTATGTTTTGACGCCTTCGGTCAGCTGATGCCGTTCAAGGGTTTAATATCGCAATACAGTAGTCCCCAAGAGGATACTTAGTAGCCACTATGACTGCGGTAGGTTTCAGAATATTTGGGGCTTTTAATTACGTTAAATTACACAGGTAAATTAGGATTAATTTCCATATTTTTTTTCCTTTCTTTTCCTTCTTCATTCTTTCTGACGAGTGTTGAAGATAGAAAGAAAAAATCAAAATGGATGTTGTTACACCCCTCGCCCAACTGGTATCATTAGGCAAGGAAATGGGCCTTGAGGGGGCCGAACTTCAGAAGTTCGTTAAAGATGAGCAGAAACTTGACGCCAAGGAGATTGCCTTACGTAATGACGCAAGGGAGAGAGAGGCCCAAGCAGCAAGGGAGGCAAAAGAGAGAGGGATTCAATTAGCAAATGAGGCGAGAGAGAGAGGGAAGCCCAATTAGCAAGGGAGGCAAGGGAGGCAGAACGAGAGCTCGAACAACAGAGGCACGAGAGAGTATTAGAGCTCCTCAGAGCAAGGGTCGATGCGGAGAATGAAAGTCGGCGCTCAGGGGATGGGAGTGCAGGGGTAGCAATTCATGCCCCACGCCCCTCACCTCGCACATTTTAATGAAAACACAGATGACTTGGGACTCATACTTGGAGAGGTTCGCGCGTTTTGCCTCCAGTCAAATGTGGCCAGAAGACACATGGACTATGTGATTGAGCCCTTTGTTGTCAGGTAAAGCCCTCGAGGCTTATACCAGTATGCCTCCTGCACTTCTTAACGACTACAGTGAGCTGAAGAATGCCATCCTTCGGAGATACCAGATCACTGAAGAAGGATTCTGGACCAAGTTCCGAGAAATTAAGCAGGAGAAGGGAGAAACAGTACCTCAGTATTTTGCCCGAGCTAGGCGGTACTTTGACTGCTGGACTGATCTCGCAGAAGTGAATGAGTCTTATGGAGTCCTGCGAGATCTATGTCTCCGGGAGCAGTTTTTAACCACGTGCTCCAAGGAGTTGGGCCTGTTCATCAAGGAAAGGGGTCCGCCCACCTATGATG
The DNA here is from genome assembly GCA_031216915.1 of Pictodentalium vernedei. Taxonomy (NCBI): domain Eukaryota; kingdom Metazoa; phylum Mollusca; class Scaphopoda; order Dentaliida; family Dentaliidae; genus Pictodentalium; species Pictodentalium vernedei. The sequence goes on from CM062295.1 coordinate 372,229,559, forward strand.
AAATGGCAACTGTGGCGGAACGCTACATCGAGGCCCATGGTGGGAGTGTCAACGCACCCAAATCGGCTAGGGGTGGGGCAAACGGGTTAGCAATGGCACCCGTAAGACAACACCACCCCAATCCGCCTGGGGCACAGACCAGCCGGAGTGGGAGCACTCCCAAGGACACCACTTGTTTTATCTGCAACAAGTGGGGTCATATTGCCAGGGACTGCTGGCAGAAGCAGGTTAGGACCACTGGGAACATTAGACCACCTCAGCAGGGGGCCGGGGACGCAGCACCAAGGGCTTGGAAGCAAGGTGACCGCGTAGATACAGGGCTAAGTAGACAGACGGCAGCGTTCTGTCAAACTATCGGTCCAGAACACAGTCCCCTCCGGGAATGTATACAAGAGGGAGAATTAAGGCTGGATGGCGGGGAGGTTGTCCCGATAATAAGTGGCATGTGTGAGAGGCTCACAACTTCGCAGGAGAAGGTTAATATGCCAGTGTACCAAGGGTACGTGGGACAAAGGGAAATCCCTCTGCTCCGGGATTCTGGGTGCTCCTCTGCAGCGGTTAGAAGGCAACTCGTTGACGACAAGCAATTGTTGGGTCGTGACCATTTGTGTATTTTGATAGATGGGACCGTTAGAAGGTTCCCCATCACGAGGATAACTGTGGATACCCCATTTTATTGTGGCGAAGTGGAAGCCAAGTGCATTGAATCGCCTGTCTATGACCTGGTCATAGGTAAAATCCCAGGGGTGAGGGCAAACCCTGATAAGTTGTGGTCCAGGGATAGGGGCCGAGTGGGAGCCCAGCTAAGGCAAAGGAAGTTCAAGCCCGTAGGCAAGGGTCCCCAGCGGTTGTACTCGGTAAAGCACCGTGTAAGGAAGGGAAGGTTCCCAGGGAGAACCAATCAGAGGACCCAGGGGATGGCTCCTACACGACGAAATGTCGGAAAGTTTCAGGAGGGACGACTCCAGTCCAATTAGGGAGAGGGGGCCGCAGGCGGTCCAGGCTAAACGCCAAACAGAGAGGGAACCCAATGGGGCCATTGGACAAAGACCCTCCGGCAAAGTTATGCGGGGGAGTTGAGCGCTCCAAGAAGCCTGTGTCACCCGTGTCGAGAGGGGAGGCAGGACCCACGCAAATGGCTGGGCAAGCTTTTCCACAATTGAAGGGGCACGGGTGGACACAAGTTGAGGGTGTTAAAGTGAATGGGACCGCTAAGGTGGGTGCCCAGGGGGCCGTGGAAAGGGTCCACAGGCCAAAGAAGAAGCACCCTAGGTGGCAGAGACCACGCAGTGAGTGTCGAGGACACACAGCCCCCAAGATACGCAAGAATTCGTCGCAATGGACCGGGGGGGGGGGGGCGGTCGACGGCACAAGGGCAAAGGACGGCCAGTGTCGTTCGAACGAAGGTAATCGCCGGGACGATATAGCGCCAAGGGAAGATCTTGAGAATGCGACAATGACAGGGTATGGGAACCCTGGTGGAATGCCTGTGGAAATAACGGGGCGAGAAGTAGGGGTGTGTCAAGGGTTACCCAAGGGGATACTGGGAACCGGACCCCTACCAATGGTCGGTGGTTATAAAGGAGCAATAGTTGGGTGGCTGTGACGGGGGCTCCAGTCGCAAATATTTTTGTGGATGAGGTGATGAGTTTCCTATACCCGGTGTTAAGGCCCGGAAGAAACTTTTTTATTTTAGTATTATTATTCCTCTGGCTGCTGACTAGAGTTGGTTGTGAGTGCGAATGTCAGATACACTGCCCCACCCGACGCCAGTGCGCGCGGACAGGGAGCCTGCGCGTCGAGTTTTGTAAGTGTGGGATACACAAACCCGGTGTTAAGGCCCGGGGAAACTGTGTTTGTTTTTATTGACGAGAGTTTGTTGGGGATGTGAGGCACACTAACCCCGTCTGTCGCAAAGGCGCGGTCGGGAAATCTGTGTGTTGAATGTGTGAGTGTGTGAGGCACAATTTTAATCCCCTGGTTGAGCTTTGCGAGGGTGAGGCTCAACATAACGCAGGGGTCGTTTGCCCCTTCACAAGACATAGGAGAATGGGAGGTGAAGTTACACTCCGTTGGAATTAACCCATCTGACGCAAAGGCGCGGACGGTGTTACTCGTCGGAGTGTGTGCCAAGTGAACTGTTTGCAAAATGGGCGAATGTGTATAAAAATGTGTATGTTTGGGTGTAAATATATAGTATTAGAGAGAGAAAGAGAGTGCTGCAAATCTAAGGATAAGGCAAGACGGTTGCATGTGGTGGCGTGTGTGTCGTGGGAATCGACATGGCCGACGCATGAGCCCGGTCATGAGCCCCACGACCACTAGGGTACAGTTGTGTAGTCTTGAACATGATGGGTAGATTGTAAAAAGGTGTGAGAGGCGAGCGTGCGTGGCATTGCCTCTTGTGTTTTAAGAGCTACACAGGGTGTTTCTCTCGGGAAGGGAGTTGTCAGAGCAAAGCCAGTCTAAAGAGGAAGGGTTCCCCCTTCTAAGGTTTAGAGACACCACGCTTAAAAAGTATGTAAATATTCGCGTTAACTAAAGGTTTAAAGATGCAAGATTGCTGTTTGCTGGCGACGCACGCGGCAAAGATATCACTACTTGAAGGGCGGCCCATTGGGGATTACTGACGCGAGATAGCGGTAACTTCCAATTAGCGAGATAGAGAAACTCATCAGTTAGGGCATGCCCCGCTGTGTTATCGGGTGCCACGAAATTCCTTTTCACGGGCGATTAGCTGGAGAAGCGTTGTAATTAGTTTCTGTAGAATGGTCCATTGCTTTTGAATTAAGAATGGCATGTAAAATGTCGTGTCATGATTCTGGCACGGCTGAAAGATTACCTAGGGTTTTAGGATAAAAGTCAAGGGAAATGGCTGTCTAAAACACTTGAAGAAACGCTTGGGTGCGGTCAAATAAGGCAGACTTGGGGTCGCCTGGCGAGAAGAGATTACCTTCGAGAGGATCTCTGGTGGGAATTGCCAATAGGGGCATTCCGCGGATTTAGATTAAGGTTGATAGGGAGCTACAGTGCCCAAATTCTTTGAGAAGGAAAACCCAGGCTGAAGCGTTAAAGTTTAGATTGTCGAGCAACAGGTATCAGCCTGTAATAGTCAGAAGTGTAGGTCAATTGTATTGTGCGTATCAACCCCTTTGAAGCGTCAGACTGATTGCGTTGGGAGTAGGTTGTTTGCTGTCGAAGCATCGTAATACCGATTGGAGATCGGTGTGAGTGACAATTCGCCCTACCATAAAAAAGGCATTTGTGAATCGTGTGAATTCAACCAGGAACAGTGAAGATTTCAATAGACCTTTCACGGAGGAATTTCAAAAAGGCACATAAGGTATGAGTAGACAATATCTGACCCAAATCAGAAGTACGGTGGCTTTATAGATGACAGACATTGCTGGTCGGAACCCTCCGACAGTTAGAGGCACAGTTACGCGCAGACGTTGACACTTGAGCTTAAGCGTGTGGAGCTCTTGTGGCGAGCTCACGGTAATAACATTTCGGATTTGTTCGGATATGGCGAGTTCACGGTAGTAACATTTCCGGTGTGTAGACTATAGTGCCAGTACAGGGCTATAGAATGACTGTATAATTGTTGAGAATTATTTAACATTAGCAACCCATTTTCTGTGAAAAGAATCGAATTGTTGATTGTTGAAATATTGAAACCGCTTTATTTTTGTGTGTAAATAAAAGAATCGTTGTTACTTTAAATCATTCTTTCCATTACGCAGCCTGAAGTGATTAGGAATCACACCTAACGGAAATCGAACATATTTCAGGCCAATTTGGCAGAGAAGGAATCACGGCGTCGGTCTAACTCAGCTCCCAGCGCCGAGTTCGCGACACTTGGATTCCAACCCTCCACGTTGGTCTAATTTTCCCGCAATTTCATCAGCGGGATGAAATGACCCCCCGTCACCCAGGCCTTACAGGGGCCCGGCGTCTGACACGGGGTAATTTTAGTCAGTGGTACTGATAATAGTCTCAGCAGGCATTAGAGCAGGAGTTGTAGAAGACAATGGTACTGATCTATGACATTAAAAGTAGAACACAGCCAGGGTGATTAAAGGCATTGCTCCAAATTGTAGAGATAGAAGCTAGTAGAGGTTAATGGGAAAGTGAGCAGCTGCAGTGACTAGAGGCAGCATTGCATCAATATGGCGATAGTAAGGGGTATTAGCTTATGGTAGTAGTGGTTGTATTTGAGGCTCAGCGAAGCATACAAATTCGATTCGATTCGAAATCATCCCGATGAGTCGATTCGATTCAAGCCGCGGTGATTCGGAATGTTTTGTATCGTCGGAATGTTCGAAATCTCATAAGAAATATACTCTTAAAAGTCTTTTATCTTCAAGTCTCCTTGATAGGAGACCTATCGTAGAAGAAGAGTTCAAGACATTTCGTTTTCCAAAATATTGTGATTCAGTTTCTGGAATATTTTGAATTTTTGATCGACTCACCCGAGTATAAAATGAGTCGCTATTGCTCTAGTTTATTTTAATATCTGTCTATCCTATCTCTGTCCATCTCGGAAACCAACAGGGAGTATAGCCATTTCAGTTGTCAAAAGTTAGCCTTAATAATTTCATACTTTTCTTTCGGGTGTTTATGCTGATCGATATAGTGTTTTAGTGTTGTATAGGTGTGATTTGTAATAAAATATAGTTATATTAGTGTTTAGTTTAGTTTCTCTGTCGGATTTTAGTGGCGTATTCCCTATCTTCGCGCGGTTCATTTTCGGTGTTTTGTTTTGTTTTGTTTACGTTTTCTACCGCTCTCTTAAATTTTTTGTTCCTCTTTGTAATTTTGGCTATTGGTCATTGGATTCTGTATATTATTTGTAATCATGAATGGTAAGTGTACGACGGGTGTTCAGACGGAGGTAAGTATGGGTGTTAAGGGAGGTCTGAGGAAGGTGAGTCGAGGGGTGCAGGTGGGGGAGAGTGAGGATCCGGAGGCATGCAGACAGTGTAATATGAGGTATGGTGGTGGTCGGTCAATGGAGAGTAGTGGGGTATGTGCGAATTGCAGGGATATTTTACAGTTGTTAGAGAAGTGTGTTGGATTCGAGCGGGTGATTGCAGAGCTGAGAGGGAGGTTGGGGAGGGCCGGTGTATCTGGAGTTACCCCGTTGAAGGTTACCTACGATGGTGAGCTGGAAGGTGGGTGGAAGGTCGTTGTGGACTCAAGGAGGAAACTGGGAAGCAGGAAACGTGGGTGAATAATGCTTGTTGTAGGAGGTGTAACTGAGGAGGGGGGTTCGAGTAGGAAAATTCGGAAGGTGGGGTCAGGTCAGGGCTGCGTCGAGTCCGGAAGCCAGAGTCGGCGTAAGGCTGCCAAGGTTGCTAGGCGGTGTTTAGGAAACAGGTTTAGTGTTTTAGACTCTGATACCCCTGGTGACGAGAGTGAGGGGGAAAGTGTGGGGGCTGAGATGGTTGTTGATGATGATAGGCCAGTCGGGGTAAGGAGGGCGGTCAAGAGGAAGAGGGGGGCCAGGAACTTGCAAAACGAGAGGAGGTGCAGATGATATAGGAACTGGGGCCAGAAGAAGAAAATTAGTTGTAGCGGGGAGCAGCATTGTACGTGGGATTGACAATGTAGTTTGTGGTCCTGATAGTTCCAATCGAACGGTCTTGTGCTTTCCGGGGGCGAAGGTGGAGGATCTCAGGGACCGGATAGATGGCATTGTGGCAGGGTCAGGACCGGAACCGGAAGTGGTGGTCCATGTGGGGACCAACAATATCAGGGAGAGAAGGTCAGTAAGTTTGGTGGAGTCGTATAGAGGCTTAGCCGGCAAACTACTAAGTAGGAATGCAAGGATAGTCGTATCCGGGGTCCTTCCTGTCCTTGGAGGTGGGGACGAACGGAACTCAAGAATTTTGACGCTAAATGAAGAGTTAGAGGACTACTGTGTTGATCTGGGAATTCCCTTTATCGACCATTGGGACACGTTTTGGGACAATGGGAGCATGTACGGGCGTGACGGGCTGCATCTTAGCAAGGCGGGGAAACGGGTATTAGGGGATAAAATTCTACGGGTAGCAGAGCCTTTTCTGGAGAGGAGCGGGGTGGGTGGTCAGAGGCAAGTATAACGAGAGTGGACATAGGTGGGGTGAACAAGAGTGAGGGGGACAGAATAAGTTTACCAAGACTAGCACCAGAAAACAATGGGCCCAGTAGGCGGAAGCCAATGAACCTCGGTACCCTGAAAGTGGGTTATAGCAACATCCAGGGTCTCCGCCGGAAAGTAAGTGAAATTGCTACATTGATCGAGGCAGAGGAGTTTGAGGTCATGGGCTTAAGCGAGACGTGGGTAAGACACGAGGAACGGGTAGACCAAGTAAGCGTGTGTGTGTGGATAGGTGTAGGGCGAACGGAAGGCCAGAAAAAGGGGGGGGGGAGGGGTAGGCATGTACATTAAAGAGGATTTAAAACCGTCGCTGATTACAGATCTGGAAGATATCATCACCTCGGCTGATGTGTCAAAAGAAATTGGATGGGTAAAGATCAGTCTGAGAAACAAAAGTATTGCCCTTGGGATTGTGTACTGTGCGGTGGAGGGAAGTAAACCCGAGTGGAATGACTCGATATACTCAACACTAAGGTCCAATATCACTGAACTAGAAAACAGGGGGCTCGGTATAATTCTGATGGGCGACTTTAATGGACACATAGGTGACAAGGAAGAAGGCATAGAGGACAGGGAAGGAAAGTGTAGGAAAGAGTAGGGTGCCAAACACGAGAACTTGGGTACAGAGTGAACGAAGAACTGAAAAGGACCATAAAGGTTAGAAAAGCTAAATGTGCTGCATACAGGAGAAGTAGAAAACTTAAGGGGGTGGAAAGCAATGAGGCCATGGTAGCAAAGGAAGAATACCAACAAGCACGAAATAAAGTAAACAAGATTAAAGACGACAACCGGAGAGTGCGAAATAGCAGTCTTATTTGGACGATAAGAACGACAGGGAGGTCGAGTTCGAACGTATTTTGGAAATGGGTGAACAAACGTAACAAAGGGAATAACCAACAGAGCATTAAAGTAGATGGCAGAGTTACAAAAGAGCGAGATCAAATCGCATTAGAACTAGTCAAGCACTGGGAAAAGGTAAACGATAAGCGATGGGGCATGGGGAACCCACCGGAGTGTCCGAACCAGGTCGAGGAAAATCTCTCGGACTTCGTGTGCAGCGAAATCAAAACTGAGGAGGTGCGAAGGGTGATCTCAAAATTGAGGAATGGAAAAGCGGGAGGGGTGGACGAAATTTCTAACGAGTTTATCAAAAAAGGGGGAGAGGAACTCTTGGAAAGCCTAACTGCCCTATTCAATTTAGCCATAGAAAAACAAGAGGTCCCAAAGGAGTGGAGGGAAAGCAAAGTGACATTTATTCACAAAAAGGGGGAAAAAGACGTTTTGGATAACTATCGAGGGATCTCTGTCAGTAGCAACATTGGAAAGGTTTTCTGTAAAGTCATTTATGGGAGACTAGAGGAGGTGATTGAGGAGAAGGGTTTTTTGGGAGAAATCCAGAATGGCTTCAGGAAGGGAAGGAGAGTAACCGACCATCTTTTCACGCTATCCCAAATGATAGAATCCGCGAAAGCAAAAAAGAAAAAGATGTTTATGGCCTTTTTGGATGTCAAAAAGGCATACGATAGAGTATGGAGGGAGGGTATGTGGCGCAAGCTGGAGGCTCTGGGCTTAGGAGGCGAGTTTGTTGGAATTGTGAAAGCATTATATAAAGATGTACAGAGTGAACTTAGCCTGGGAAACATTACAACAAAACGTGTGCCTATGGAGATAGGCCTAAAACAGCGGTGTATCCTTTCGCCAATCCTGTTTGCATTGTACATCAAAGGTTTAGGAGATGAACTCCTGCGTAGCGACGAGGAGGCAGCAGTTGGGGACTTGAAGATTTCAGGGCTATTTTTTGCGGACGATATGGTTCTAGTGTCAGAAAGCGAAGAGGGGCAAACAAAAATGCTGGGAATTGTTGGAAAATATGGGAGCAAATGGAGACTCGAACTTAATGAAAGCAAGAGGAAAGTTATACCTGTGGGCCGCAAAGTGGACCCCACTCGAAGGTGGAGAGTGGGTGAGTTCTGCATTCCGGAAGGGAGCAGCAAACTTCTCAGTGTAGGAGAGACAGGTGATTACGAGTATTTGGGGGTAAATATAAACATTACAGGAAGAGGCATCTACCGAAACCACACAAATAAATTGATTCTGAAGGGGAAGCGAATCCTTAACCAAATGAAACTTATAGGGAGAAACAGTTTCAATAAGGTTTTCGTGGGGAAAACCATTTGGGAAATGGTGGGGCTGCCAAGTATAACATACCGTACGGAAGTGGTACCCCTAAACCAGACGGCCGTAAAGAGCTTGGAAATCTTACAGAACGATGCAGGCCGATGGATAACGGGGTCGAGTAACGCCGCAGCGCTAGAAGCAATCAGGGGTGAGCTTGGGTGGATGAGGATCAAGGACAGGATAGTCCTGTTGAAACTCGGTTATCTTAATTATTTGGTGAATCTCCCCGACAGCCGATGGTGTAAAGTAATGTTCCTGTGAATTTTCAACTCAAATATCAAAACGGGGTGGATGGTCCAAGTGAGGGAGCTAGTAGAGAACTACTCATTGGAGATTCGGACCTGGACGTTGGGGCAAACCAGGGTAAAAAAATCGTCAGAGAAGGGGTCATGGAGGATTGTAACCGTAATTGGCGAGAGGGGGTCAAATCAAAGAGGTCTTTGGGTGGCCTGCGTGATAAAGAGAGGCCAGGTTTTGAAGAGTATCTTGATGGCACCTTTGGGGGGTCACTGCTGTTCAAGCTGAGGTCGCGATCCCTGGAGCTGAGGGGAAAAATTGGGAAAGACGGTGAAAGGGAGTGCCAGATGTGTAACTTGGGCATGGTGGAGACCCTGGAACACTTCCTTCTAGAATGCCCAAAGTATCAGTCTAAAAGAATGAGATTCACTGGGAGTATAATGGGGAAGTGGGGTGGGAGAATGAAGGACATGTGGTTAGGGGGAGACTCAAAGGAGAGGGTTAATGTGCTAATCGGAGAGATTGGGAAGAATGGGGCAAGGGATGTCATCAAGCAGTTCGTCTCCGAATGTTGGGAGGAGAGGAGAAGCGTGGGAACAGGGAGGCAGTTGGGAGTTCAGGGGTAACCAAGGCCTTCTCGTCCGAGAACCGCGACAAATCAGCGGCTGGCCAAAGTGTTATTATTATTATTATTATTATGATTTTAATATCTGAATGCACAATTCAATACTCGTGTTGAGATTGACCATATGTGACCCATTTCACCGATGTAAGTGGATTCAATATCAACATTTTCGACTACCACACTTTGCAGCTCGGATTTCTTTATCAAACATAACCTCGTCTGTATGACCGATATCGCCATTTTGTCAAATAGTTCCCAATTCCTATATTTAGCTTTCGTTGAAAAAAAAAACAAACAGTAGAAAATGGTGTTTTGCAACTTGAGCGAACACAAATTATGTACTCTGGTGGATCACAAGAGAATGAAAGCCCCAGGTTAGCTTAAAAGCCTAAGCTGCCACACCAGACAACGCTTAAATTAACATTTGTACATTCGGACGAGGCAGAAGATAGCGTTTGTTGTTCAGTGTTGAAATTCTGTTCCACTGCAGACTGCATTAACTATACATAAATAGTGAATATAAAAACCCAAAGAAGCCTGCAGGGGCGCTGGGAGCACTTCAGGACAGGGGGGGGGGGGGAGGGGGGTCAAACCCCGGGAATAGGACTTTTACTCGCACTGGCAGTCCCGCATGACATGCCGAAGCAAGCATGTCTCGAAGGCCGGATGCCCGAGGTGGGGAACCACATCCTCCCAAACTCCACCAACTTCCCCTTGGAAGTTTGAAAGCTCCCAGAACGGATTTGATGTGCGTTTTAACTTTACTTCGAGAATAAAGCATTTACAAAATAGAGTGACAAACCTGTGAAGAGCAGTGTCTGCCTCCTCTCTCCCCGAGGTCCCAAGGCAGGGATGGTAGCTGCCCCCACTGCCCCAGTGCTTCCGGCGTTCCCGGAATCCTGAATTGGAATACTTTCTGCATAACCACACTAAGCAAAGATCCAAAAGTTCAGTTTGATCGTTCAAGGTTTCGCGACACCGAACTGAAATCCAACTCCAACCAAGATTTAAGGACACGGAGCTGGAGGATAGTTTCATAACATAAATTTAAACTATCCTGATAACATGCGCTACAATAAACTTTTCTCTTTTTCAACACGCCTTCATCAAACATGTTAAAAAGTCACATCTGCCTGTTTTGACACTCTTCTTAAAGGGAGTATATTTTATTTTTTAAGAGCGTATTTATTTTTTAAGGAGCGAATTTACATTTCAAAGTGAGCGGTCAGGTTGTTCCATCGAACAACTGGATATTTCATGACTTCCACACACCCGAGGTGTTATTACGAGAGTCGGAATAAATGAAGGGGAACCCTGAATGGTTCAACTACTTGAAAACCGATCATATTCGATTCGAGATTCAGTTCGATTCGAAATCGCCCGTCAGATTTCGATTTGACCCTGAATTAGAGATTTTTTAAGGTTTTCACAAAGCAAAACGCTTAGTCAACACTATAATAATTTGATGTTTCAGTGTTCGCCTTGGACTCATATTTTGATCAGTATCTGCCTTTATGTTCCAATAGACGCGAATTGACGTTATCGCATTGCATCTGAACTGCAAGGTTACAGGAAAATCGTCTAAAGGTTTATCGCATCGAATATCGTCAACAATAACCTCCAGACAATTCTTGAACTGAATCACATTTCTTATATTATACCGAACTCAACAAAGAAACGAGCAACCACAGAAAGTACCGGTATCCAAGCTCTATATAGGTCGTGCAGAGAGTCTTTACCTACTCGACTAGCAGACGTCACATGTAAAACAAAATCTTGAATAACTGTAAATTATTATTTTTTTACCCCAAAATATAACTTGCGTCCCCTCATTGCTACGAGTGCGATCAGCTCGTTCTCATGAGCGGGTCATTGACTATGTTTTGAAGGCAAAAAATAAAAAAGGAATCAACTGTAAACAACGCTTTTTTAAATAGGCGTGTCGTTATGACCGTTACGTAAGGTAAAAAGTTAAAACATATTGATGTTTAGGAAAGAGCATTCGTTAGAAATACCTTTCGGGCGTGCAAATACCCTCTTAATTCTGGAAAAAACGTATCGATAATCTTTTTAATCTGTGCGTGAAGAACGGTAATGTGTTTTTTGAAAAAAACGACGAACTCATCCATTTTATAATTCCATGTCCCTGATACAAGCTGGGACTCGATTATTTTGTTCGGACGATAGATGGTTTCAGGGCGCCGAAGGCGCGCAGGGACGGTGTGGGGTGCTTGATGGTGTGGGGTTCTTGAACCCCTTTCGACCCTAGTGACGGTGTCTTTTTGGTGGTGAAAGACGCCTGGCCGCAGCTAGGAGTAAAGGTGGAGATCAAACTTCTGTGTGAGTATCTTTTCTTCTATTACTTTTTGTGGTGTCGTTAGAGATTTGCCTGATTTGTCTGATGTTTCTAGCGGGGCCTTCTTGATAACTTCATCCTGTTCTCTTGACCAATATCTCTGTTTCCTCGTATTCTCCTCGTACTTCCGCCTCTCTTTTTCTTGTTTTTGTCTCTTCTCTTCGATCTCCTACGGCCATCTAGCCACCAGCTCATAAAGGCTTTCCCCATCGGTCTCCGAGGGACCGCCTCATCGACATAGTTTTGATTCCGAAAATGGGAAGAATTCAGAGGGAAATGTACGCACGCACCATCTTCCGCCTCCTCTTCATGCACCGATAGCATACTACCCTCCCGCGACTCTACCTCCTGGGAGGAACGAGTAATACCGAAGTTAAGCATGACCACAGAATCATCATTCTCCTCCGGATCAATCTCCTGTGAAAATGGGATCGAGATGGATACGGGTGATTTTGGGGCACGAGGTATAGGGGAAGAGCTAGACGTTCGAACATCCTTCTTCTTCTCCCAAAACTCAGTTGGAGAGCATCTCGTCGTCTGGCAGAGAGGGTTCTTTCCCCTCTTCTTTCTGGCGTCTTGTGAATATCGGGTCTCCTTCGAGGTGGGACCAGTGTGGGAGGAGGTCCTCACACAAAAGGTACTACCCTTCCCCTGAAGGAGGTGTCGGTGTGCCTTCTACTCTAAAATCCACCGTTAGTTGGATAGTCGTGGTAAGAGAGTGAGGTGCATTCAAGTTTAGCAAAGCCCTCATGATGTTGTCAGGTATTTCCATGATTGCAGCCGAGTGTTGGTTGATGTTCGCACCTTGGCTTCCAAGGAGCAAGTGTGGAGATGAATACTCATTTCAAAATGGAATGTTGATTTAGGCGCAAAAGGAGGTTTATACAGCCACACTTAGTGCCGTTACTTTTCAACCCCTTTTGGCGGTTTTGATCATGTGTTCGTTTACTTCTTTTTGGAGGGTGTTCTGATTAGAAGCAGAGGTTTTGGTGGTGCATTAATTGGAGCAAACAGATTTTGTTGGTTTTCTTTTTCTTGTTTCTCTCTTTCTTCTGATCTTCCGGCTTGTTGGACAAGAGCGTGAATTCCCATTGCCACAAGTGTCTTCATTCTTTTTCTATCGTTGCCTTCATGTTGGGGTTGTGAAGTGATGGGTTGTACTGGTGGAGAAGGTCTGTGTTTTACCGGATCAGAGGGAAGCGGTGGGTGAGGCGTCGGGGTGGGGCGGAGATACCAACTTCCATTTTCTCCCTCGGTTTCTTCGGATCGCTCCGTATCCATTGCCACCCTCACCCCGGAATCGACTTAATGACTTCAACCATAGGTGAGGAGAAAAATTGTTTTTGCTTTAGCAGAAAAGTTCCAGGCGATGGGCGTCCCGCCACTTGGTCGAGAGGCTCTTCTTCTTCCGAAATTCCATTCTCCTTCGGGTGAGGACCAGTGTGAGATGAAGTCCTTTCACAAAAAGTAATACCTCTCTCCGACGGAGATGGTTTTTGATCTTTGTGCTCAAATTCCACTGTCAGATGAACTCACCCACCTTTCACATGGGGTGGTCATACGAGAATCTCAGGAGGTGTTTAGCGCTGACAGGATTCTCTTAATAGCAGGTGAGAATTTCATTGTTAAAAGAGCTAGCAGTAATTGAGTTCTCACACTCTGAGTGAGGTGATATGGTTTAATACTCGTAGTTTAGCATTTTTTATGATGTGGCGTTAAGCACCAATAAATAAATAAATAAATATAGCATTTTTTATTTAAATGTTTCTGCACTTCATTTAAATTTTTTCACATTTTTTTTTATTTTTATTTTTTTTTTATTTTTCACGTTGGCTGAAAAGTTTTCACATCGGCTGAACCACTTTCCACCTGAGGTAAACACTTTTCACCCGACGTGAAAACTTTCCACTTGAGATGCAAACTTCCTAGACAGGATGAAAATTTCCCATTCGAGGTGGAAGGTCTTTCCGCTGCAGGTCAATACGTTTTCACCCAAAATGGAAACATTTCACCCAGGGTAAAAGCATTTCCTAGGAGATTAAATGTAAAAAATGCAATAAAAAATAAGAAAAAATAAACTATGTATAGATATATTTAAATAAAAAATATGTCTTTTTGAGACTTCCGTAATACCCTTTTATACCCAAATCTTATCTGGAACGGTGCATATGTCCGTTGAGTGCAGCAGGGCGCCACCTGCAATGCTCGGATGAAGCCTTGATGCATTCAATGGATGATATGCGACTATTATTTCAAATCCAAACTAAACAAGTGCAATACGAATTCAAGAGTACTGCTGTTGTATGTACTTTTCGGATATTCTTATCGCCCGCCGTGACCCAATCTAACAAAAGCATTTGAAGTCCGTGTTATGCTTTATGTGGAATAATTCATTTACTCATCCGTTTATTTTTCTTCTCGCTTATTTGGAATTCATTTTTGAAGTCGCAATGGGGTTTCAGATTTGCTATCATTTGTATTAGATTTTTATACATGAAGATTCCTTAAATGTGGCGATTTGCCTTTGACAAATATCTCAATAAAGAATAGCCGCCCTCCTTAAAAGAGAATACCGTTAATAGACAAATACGACAAAGTATCCTGTGGATAAATCACATATTATTGGTCAATTTGCTGTTAGAGTTAACAGTGGGATTTTTGTGTTTACAAGGCAAACTGCTCGATGCTAGCCCCTCCTAATTTTAACAAGGGTCCATCCAGAGTATATATACTTATTCGTTCTATGTTACTGACTGCAGTTGATTGGAAACGGTCTTAATGTTGTGCTCAGTCGTGAAGGTACGGAACCCAATATGCTGACTTCATCCAGTACACCAAAAATATTCAGTCCAATTGTTCTTATACATGATTTGTCGAAAAGAGACTTCCCCAAGCACGATGACAGTTCGGCGACTGCAACGGACGATCCTTCAATAATTTCTGAATGTACCAAATGTTCAAAAAATTTATGCTATTCGGAAAAAGAAACATGGACCCAGTGTCTCCTTAATCGATACCATCAAATGGCACTGATGCACCCGCTATTTCTGAGACATTTGTATCCAAGTGACGTTGTGTTACGTAATTCAGAGACATCCTTCCATTCTACGTTGTCTTTGAGGAGCCATGAGTCTTCAAGCAGGGAAGACTTTACTAAATCGAACAGCAATAAGCTCAAACAGAAGGAAAAGCCGTTTGCCTGTCCATTTTGTTCCGTCAAGTGTAGGAATAGGGGTCAATTGAGAGGACATATTCGAATTCACACAGGTAAGTTATCGGATAAATCAACTGAGATTTTATAATTTTCTTGAGATCTTCGAATTTTCATGGTAGTTTAAATTGTAGTGAAAAGGAATGAGAACCTTAGGGTACAAACATGAAAATAAATAAATATCTCTCAAACCCTCAACACCACATAAACTTCCAGAAATGCGTGCACAACTCGCAGAAAAAAATCAAACAAAAATAAACGTAGGCCTTATATAAATTAAATTAAACGATATGCACTTTTTGAATAAATAAATAAATAAATAAATAAATAAATAAATAAATAAATAAATAAATAAATAAATAAATAACCTTTTTGTTTATTATACCTTGTTGATACTCTGGGTAATGTATCAGAAAGAGTGAACGAAATGTCATTTCACATTTAAACGTTTATGCCATATTTAAAGGTAACACAATTTTTTATAATATAATCGACAGTGCTACGAATGAGTAAATTATTTTTTTTAGAATATTGTATCCTTGACTTGCAGTACAGAACTCTTTACCTAGCACAACTATGTGACGACATTTGCTACAAAAATCCCCGAATGATTAAAACAAATTTAAATTTTGCATCTTAAAACATAGTTTACGACCCTCGATGAGCTCGATCCAATGAAAATGTTTTGGAGAGCAATATTTAAAATACAATAAAATCTGAACAATGTTTTTTTTTATGAATGATACTGGCCGCACAGTCCCGTTACGTTTGGTGAAGGGTTCAGAGAAGATAATCTGGAAATACAAATTATGTGAGGAGTAATTGCCTCAAACATACTCGAAGAGTAGATTTTTCACCACAAACAATAACTCATATTCTGCACAAAAAAAAGTAGAAGGGGGAAGGCCTCTACATACCAGACGCGACGTGAGCAGCGGCGTGGCCACGGGGGATTCTCTCATGTCAACCTTAAATATATTTACATTCATGCCTGAGATCTCAAAATGTGTTCATGTACTCTCATCCTCATCTCTCTTGGATTATTTTACTAAATTTATGCCTTCACTTACTGGGTACTTGCGCCTTTAAAAATATACTTAAATTCGCATGAAAAATGTTTTTATTTTCCCAAAGAAGACACTAGGCCTCCACGTTTTGGAATAGGCCTGCACACTCTTTTCCCAGCACGAAATGGAATGACGCGGAGTGAAAGAATATTTTTCTGCTGCCATTGAAATAAGGCAGAGAGACAAAATATTTTGTCCGCTTACTTCATTTACTCTGGCTACGCCCCTGGATGTGAGCCTTACGTTAAACTAACGTCCATTCACTTCATCGTCCATAATATAGCATACAACCATTGAATATTAATTTCACGATACGATTCATTGCGAAAATGTAATAGTGATAATCTATGCTGTTGTGTTGAACATTGGCCTCAGTGCAGTAAACGTTTGTCTTCGTTTTACTGGATGACTTTGATCTGAGATAGCACACTGCGTCTAGAAACAAATAGTTAATTATTACTTTATCACACGCATCGTGTCCAGCGGCGTTTAGTAGTCAGTGTTTTTGACAGATTTTTTCCAAGGTTCCGCTCTGGAGTTTCGCACTTTTTCACAGGAGGTAAGATTCCTAACTGAGGGCGCGCGTTAAAACCAAAGCCATGTAAATTGGAGATGTATTGGTTGGGGGTCTGCAGAACAGGATGTCCCGAAGAACGATGTTTCTCCCACCTTCACAAATTTCTTTAAATCCAAAGAATGCTCAACCAGACACGACCGATATCCATCCCATGTTACTCATTGGTTAAAATTACCTCCGAGTTCCACATCCAGGCTCCATATCTCGAAAATTGTCGTAATGCATAGCAATAAAGCAAAGAGAGGAAATTTGATAATGGTTCTCGGTCATTCTTAACCCTTATTCTATCGATCACGACTACATGTATATTGTCATGTATTTTACTATGATTTTCTCCACGCACTGGAATTCGCCGATTAACACTATTATCTGATTAATTGCTGAAATTGTCTCTCCGATTATGAATTAAGTGAATTAAATGATAGAGTTACAACTGGTGATAAATTTAATTAAACATCCTCACATTCAAACATATATTATCGGTGCTTCAAATATGGTAAAAGTGGGCGTGGCAGATGACTCTGAGCTCTGTCCAACAATTAATCAGATGACAGAGTTGCACGTGCCTTATAAATTTTATTAACTTTCCTCACATACAAGGATATAGACACATATGGTAAAGGAGAGCTTGGTGGGAGTAAGGTTAAAATAAAATTGTGTAACTCTAAGCAGCACGAAAAGAAATGGAATGGAAAGGTTTACATATATTCGAATTGAAAACTGAACACTTGTACATTCAATTTTGATCAGCCTACAGCTATGCCCTGGGGGAAATATCCTTATGGGAAATACCTTACACATACATAGCTTACGACATCTCAGTGAAACGAGATCGAGGAGCTTTTTTATAATTAGAGACCATAAGTTATGGGTTTTTTTGTGTGTGGAAGTGGGGGAGGGGGGGGGGGGGGATAATATTTACTTATCGAAATGCAGAATTATATTTTATAAATTGTCCGATGGGGACGGATTGGTGAGCTGGAAGAACTGGAGACTCGTGGTCGGTAGACCTGTGGGCTGTTACCTCATCAGTTTGCTTGTTGGCTGGAATGGTATATAAAGATAAGCAACATAACGAACAACCATACGTTAAGGAGGACCAGACGCGCAGCCAGGATTCTATAATAGGGGATGACCTAGTCATGCTTTTTTTTGGGGGGGGGGGGAATGGTGATATTTGAAAGGTCGTTGTGTGGAGTTTAGGGCCCTCCCCTAGTCCTAATTAGGACGGTGTGGGAGTGGGAGGAGGGACAACAACAGAGGGTCCTAGTTAGGACTACCCCCCCCCCCCCACACACACACACACACCCGTCTCTGCGCCCGCAAGAAAATTTGGCAAAATTTATTGCTCTAAGGGCGAATCCGAGGCATTTGTAGCGTGTGGCGCCATTATATTGGAGACCATCTTGAGGCTCTAAGTTGTGTGAAAATCACATTAGGCTAATGTTTTTTTATTGGGGGAGCGAAAATTTTAGGGTGGGACACCCCCTCCCCCCTACACCACTGAGGATGATCCGTCATAATTCTGTCCTTTAACCACAAGGGATGTACGATTAATTTATTCCTGACTTTTCCTTCAAGTACAAAAGATATACACCTATTTGGTCGAGGTGGTAATGGGAGGACAATTCCTTCCAGAAACACAAAGTTGACGTAGAAATCTCAAATTCTGCACAGGCGCGTCACCAGGGAAGGTTCGACGAGTGCGTAAGTACCTCCACACAAAATTGAAGTTCTATTTGAGATACTATCTCCCATTTGTGTTAATAAAATGGGGCTACCTCAGTTACCCCATACATTGTACTCTCTGTCGCTTTTGGTTGTGGGTGGCGGAGGGGGGGGGGGGGTAAATTATTTTACAACACAAATGCTCTCGTTTGCTGGTAGTTTCTACCTACACTGCGTCTATACATTTTTATAGCGTCGGCGATTAAAAAGTATCAAGAGTCTAGGTGCTTCACAGAACCTAATTGTTTGGTCCTGGTGTTACAGGCTCTATATGTTACACCGAGCTTATTGCTGTTTAATTATTGCCAGAATTTTATACTAAAAGAATTACATATATAGGTAGAATATATAGCTGGAAAATAAAATCTTTCTTTATCTTTATCGATCTATTTTGTATGCGATTTTTCAGATGCAATAGTGCAAAAGTGCTTATATTTCAGATCCAAAATTTCACACATTTTCTCAGATACTACCGCAGAGCTCCATTTGATACTTATTTTTCAAAATTTTCTGAGCCGGGGTATTAAATGCAGAATATTCCACAAACCTTAACCCTTTACCTAACGTAACGCCAAAACCGCCCAGCGCTATTCACAAAAATCGCCAATTAATTTTCATTATTTTTTCATTTTTTGTCTCAAAAACGTAGGTTATGACCCCTCTTTGGAACGATCTCGTCGAGCTCGTTCCAGAGAGGGGTCATAACCTATGTCTTTGAGACAAAAAATGAAAAAGAATAGTTATTCAAGAATTTTTTTTGCAAGTGTCGTCTGTTTTTTATGTTAGGTAAAGGGTTAAACTCTTCTATCACCAGGTCTAATGTACAGGAGTCCTGGTGATAAACGAAGACTTCAAGAGAAGACTTTTTATGAGATTTTTAGAATATTAATGAATCAACAATTTCCGAATTATTGCGACTTCAATGGAATTGAATGGAATCGAATTTCTAAGCTTTGATGGGCCCTACCTGAAAGGGTTAAGTTGTCGCAAAATTCTTCATTCCAAACGCAACGGATGAGAGGCTCATGACCACAACAAACGTGGGTACTTCTCCCAGCACAGATTACGAGTGGTGCCGCGAAAGTGGGTCTGTGCGATTAAACTTGTCAGGGTAAAATTTGCTTCACAAACCGCTTCTGTTGCCTTGCAAATTTGCAATTGAAGGTTCAAACACTGTCACCGATCACCTTAAAAATCATTTGCATATAAATAAAGTTTCTGTTCTTAGAGGCCTGAGAATTGTTTGAGTTTGTTTTTCTTTTATTTTTTGTTCTTTTTCCTTCTTTCTTTTGGAGGAACGTGCTCAAATGCACAAATATAATCGGATCAAGAATCAAATCGTGCTCTTGAAAATCAGTTTACTCAAATGAGTCGTGCGTGAATCAAAAAAATGTGTGATTGTGCACTTGCCATTTCAGAAAATGTCTTGACACTTTATCGGTGGGGAGTAAACAGAATTATGTTATCAGTGGGGAGGAAACAAAACAATATGTAAATTAGTTGACGACGTTAATGACCGTATAAACAGAAATACCCGACGAAAGATTTCGCATAATTTGCGCTGAAGCCCAGTGGAGGCGTAATCAGAGATCATCGAAACCCGTATGTTACACCCGAGTTCCAAATTCGGGCCCGATTGTTGGAATCCATAATGGACAAGAGAGAGAGAGAGAGAGAGAGAGAGAGAGAGAGAGAGAGAGAGAGGGGGGGGGGGGGGGGTTTCGGGTTAATCGCATTTATATGGAAGATTAAATATTTTACGAGCATTAGCGAACAAGCTCTACATCTTCACGCACCTGGCGCAATGCCGTAGATTTAATGAGATAACTTCCGCGACAGCATGTACTTGGCTCGCTCCCAATTTGAATCTGTGGCCCCTCTCTCTCTCCGCTCATGACACATAGGGGGTCCACTGCTTTACATCTCTACCGGATAAGACCGGAGACGGAGGGACCAGGTGCGCACAAAAGTTAGTTGTATTTAGCCAATGAATTCTCTTCAAAATGTTAAAACTTGACCAGCTTATTGGTGTCTAATAAAATAATGCCAATGGGTATAAATTATTGTGCTGTTTTCCCAAATATAAGTTTCTTAAGAAAGGAATGTTCGTGGGACACCGTTCAGTTACTGCCTGATTTTCGTTCTACTAAACCATTTGATAAAATTAAGTGCATAGACTGACATCTACGGACAAAGATGCGTTTTTTTCTGATTTCAAATCTTGTTATTCGTTACTTTCTAAGGGTCTTTCACTTGTTAGAAGTTTAGCATGGTGCAATTTCATTAGGATGTTTCACTGGTTGGCGAAGGGATTGTTACGTTTGAATCTGTGCACGATACGGGTATGAATGTTTTTTGTTTTGTAATTTGCACAAATGGAATTCATTAGATAAGCGAATAGTACTGGGGCACACCTTATAGCCAGAAATATTTCGCGTTCAAAAAAAATGTTTTAGGGGTCAAAGACGCATACCTACGGAAGCCTATTAGCTTCACGTCGTTTTTAGTTATTAAATTGTAGCTACAATTTAATAAATTGTACCTACAATTTAGCTAAATTGTAGTTACAATTTAATAAATTGTAGTTACAATTTAATAAATTGTAGTTACAATTTAGCTTAATTGTAGCTACAATTTATTAAATTGTAGCTACAATTTAATAACTAAAAACGACGTGAAGCTAATAGGCTTCCGTACATACCTACACAGAAAAGAAAACAAAAGCAGTGGACATTTTAACCAGATCTAGAGAGACCATCACTCTCTGTCCCTGTCCCAAGTGCAAGTGACATAAAATACACTCTTCATTACACGCACGCGCGCGCGCGCGCACTCACGCACCCACGCACGCACGCACGCACGCACGCACGCACGCACGCACGCACGCACGCACGCACGCACGCACGCACGCACGCACGCACGCACGCACGCACGCACGCACGCACGCACGCACGCACGCACGCACGCACGCACGCACGCACGCACGCACGCACGCACGCACGCACGCACGCACGCACGCACGCACGCACGCACGCACGCACGCACGCACGCACGCACGCACGCACGCACGCACGCACGCACGCACGCACGCACGCACGCACAGGTCATGCCCCTTCTATGCCAGTAGTGTAGCACGTATGAATCGTGCCTCATTACCCTGACTTTTGGGGGAGCAGCTAGTGTTAAATTCCCATAGGAACCGGACTTTTGGGGGAGCAACTTTTGGGGGAGCAAAAGTACGGCTCCTTGCAGCTAGATCCGCCAAGCAGTGTAGTACTGCATATATAGTATGCTATGGTTTGTACAGTGATATATGTACGCATGGGGCTATAGGTATATATTATGGGTAAGTGGTGGAAAGATGATGGGAAAATTGGGGTTTCTTGAAAGTTTTTCCCACGAAACGGTTGACGTTGCTATTGACGTCGTGACGCCATGATGCGCTCGCGACGCCATAGAGATGTTGACCACTGTTATTGTCCAGTATACAATCCGACATAACGTATTATTATGTCTCAAAGTTAGTTTGTCCAATCAAAATGCTGGAATACCTTCTAAAGATTCCGCCGTATCGGGTTACTCACCTGATATTATAAGTTACATGGCGTGTAGCTGGCTGATACATTTCCATACAAGGCGATGAGTGTTCATATCAGGTGAGGCGAAGCCGAACCTGATATGAACACTCAGAGCCTTGTATGGAAATGTATCAGCCAGCTACACGCCATGTAACATATTTATTATGTCGAAAGTCCATGTAAATCAAGCGATTAATAATTTTCTCCATAAACAAACAACGGCCCGGAATTTATTTTTCAGGAACCACTATTGATAGCACCGCGCAGAATCATGAGCAGTAACAGGCACCGGTACGTGTAACCATGGTAATTGTAAACAAATCATCACTTTGCGAAGGGCGATTGCCGTACTTTTTACAAATGAAACGAATCGCTGCTTGCCACTGAGATCAGTGCTGCTTGCCAACTCGGCATAATCTGGAGGCCCCTTGCGTACATTTACTGTTGTTACTACCTAAAAAGGACTAATAAAGCAGTTTTGAACATTAAAAATCACTTTTTTACTGTAGAGCAAACAATAACAATAACGCAACTTGAACTTTGAAGTTGAATCTGAAACGCACACCGACTTTCTGTTAATTCTGTTTGATCGGAATGTTTCAAAAACAAGTTTGTTCATTTATTATTTATAGTGATGTTGATCAGAGGGGCAACACAAATTTTCTATTCACCTCAAAAACCCGATCCAAACAGTGATTGAAGGAGTCGTAAAACAAAGAACTTTTCAGACTACAAATATTATCTTCTGCCCATCTTTTTACATATTTAATGTTTTAAATCACAAAATACGGTATCTTGAAAATATTTTCGGAACCTAAATTCTCTATTTTGTTTTAATTCAGATTTTGAAAATTCGAAGTGAGGGGAATTGCATCAAAATAGTAATGGCGGCTACTCACCTGATATTAATTAATATCAGGTGAGTAACCCGATACGGTGGAATCTTTAGAAGGTATTCCAGCATTTTGATTGGACAAACTAACTTTGAGACATAATAATAATTAATATCAGGTGAGTAATCCTATTTTAAGAAATTGCAAAATCGGTAACATCAACATCACTATAAATAATAAATGAACAAACTTGTTTTTGAAACATTCCAATCAAACAGAATTAACAGAAAGTCGGTGTGCGTTTCAGATTCAACTTCAAAGTTCAAGTTGCGTTATTGTTATTGTTTGCTCTACAGTAAAAAAGTGATTTTTAATGTTCAAAACTGCTTTATTAGTCCTTTTTAGGTAGTAACAACAGTAAATGTACGCAAGGGGCCTCCAGATTATGCCGAGTTGGCAAGCAGCACTGATCTCAGTGGCAAGCAGCGATTCGTTTCATTTGTAAACAAGTACGGCAATCGCCCTTCGCAAAGTGATGATTTGTTTACAATTACCATGGTTACACGTACCGGTGCCTGTTACTGTTCATGATTCTGCGCGGTGCTATCAATAGTGGTTCCTAAAAAATAAATTCCGGGCCGTTGTTTGTTTATGGAGAAAATTATTAATCGCTTGATTTACATGGACTTTCGACATAATAAATATGTTACATGGCGTGTAGCTGGCTGATACATTTCCATACAAGGCTCTGAGTGTTCATATCAGGTTCGGCTTCGCCTCACCTGATATGAACACTCATCGCCTTGTATGGAAATGTATCAGCCAGCTACACGCCATGTAACTTATAATTCGGGTCAGGGGGTTTCGGGCTTCTCGTATGGGGTGGCGGCGATATGGTAGTGGTGGTATATATCCATGTTGGTATTCTATTATCCCTTGGATCTTCATATTATCCTATGCCAGCTATAGCTAGATCAATCAGTATTATGGAGATAGGGGTAATGCATGATCGCCCAGTGTGGTATTTGCGAGATAGTCCTTGGTGGTTTAGATTGGCAGTATAGGATGAATGGTCTGTTGACCTATTACCCCCTTAGTACTATTTACCTACCGAATCCTTTATATTATCTTATGGCTGGTATTTAGTTCGTAATGCTAGGTCAGGCTGCAATGTGCCCTAGCACATAAGCACATGCTTTATGTGCCGATATGTGCTTATGTGCTAGAGCACAATGTGACACAATGTGCCCTAGCACATAGGCACATACGGGTATTTGAGGACACCTATGACCTAGTATTGTATTATTTGAGGATACCTATCGAGGATACCTTCTGGGGAATCCCTTTTTGTCATATGTGCTTATGTGAAAAGGCACAATGTGACACAATGTGCCCTAGCACATAGGCACATACGGGTATTTGAGGATACCTATGGCCTAGTATTGTATTAGTTGAGGATATCTATCGAGAATACCTTCTGGAGAATCCCTTTTTGTCATATGTGCTTATGTGCAAAGGCACAATGTGACACAATGTGCCCTAGCACATAAGCACATGCTGCCCTAGCACATAGACACATACGGGTATTTGAGGATACCTATGGCCTAGTATTGTATTATTTGAGGATACCTATCGAGGATACCTTTTGGAGAATTCCTCTTTTGTCGCATTAGGCCATGAGAAATCCCTCAATCAGGTCTAATGTAGACTCACCAACTGCTTCCATCTTATCTCCAAAGCTCCAAGGTCATTACTTGTCTATGGTGTATCTGTCCTATTATTAGCTTCTACAGCAGTCTTGTTCCATTGCGACCTTGTACCAGTACTATTGACTAAACTATCATCCATTAATATAGACTTGCATCACTACTTCCCAGCTATACCTTCGCTCAAGGCTTCAAAATGTCCAATCAGATTTCCCCTGTATACATATAAAGCATTCCGTAAAATATGGATTCCGTGTTTTTACATCGGACATTACCCGTACCCACAGTACCTCTTGGCCTAGCATTACATACTACCTATATTAGTCATGGGATGACATAAAGCATTAAGTCGATTAGTAGTATCAATGACTTTCGGGGGCCCACAGAGGTATATATCGTTCATACTATACTGTCGTTCTATACTGCCAGGCATTCCCCCCACCCCAACTCCAAAATACCACTTGACCTGCTATGACGTACTACCTATACCAATCATAGAATAATAGAAAGCAATCGGTTGGTTAATAACACCAAGGACTAACAGGGGACCTTCAGCGGTATATACAGTGCATCCTATACCCTCTTCTAAACAAATGATTATAGTACTGCCTGACCTAGCATTACGAACTAAATACCAGCCATAAGATAATACAAAGGATTCGGTAGGTAAATAGTACTAAAGGGGTAATAGGTCAACAGACCATTCATCCTATACTGCCAATCTAAACCACCAAGGACTATCTCGCAAATACCACACTCACACTGGGCGATCATGCATTACCCCCATCTCCATAATACTGATTGATCTAGCTGTAGCTGACATAGGATAATATGAAGATCCAAGGGATAATAGGATACCAACATGGATATATACCACCACTACCATATCGCCGCCACCCCATACGAGAAGCCCGCCACCCCCTGACCCGAATTACGTTATGTCAGATTGTATACTGGACAATAACAGTGGTCAACATCTCTATGACGTCGCGAGCGCATCATGACGTCACGACGTCAATAGCAACGTCAACCGTTTCGCGGAAAAAACTTTCAAGAAACCCCAATTTTCCCATCATCTTTCCACCACTTACCCTTAATATATACCTATAGTCACATGCGTACATATATCAATATACATACCATAGCATACTATATATGCAGTACTACACTGCTTGGCGGATCTAGCTGCAAGGAGCCGTACTTTTGCTCCCCCAAAAGTTGCTCCCCCAAAAGTCCGGTTCCTATGGGAATTTAACACTAGCTGCTCCCCCAAAAGTCCGGGTAATGAGGCATGATTCATACGTGCTATACTACTTTTGCCTGAAGCCTCTTTTGGGTAGTTCTCCACACACTCTACGGCTTGCTAAATCCAATCTATTTGGATACTGAGTCCCAACACATCTGAAACGGCTGAAGGAGGGATTTTTCAGACAGTTAATGTAACACAGTTTATCCAACACTTTCATACATACATACATAACTTATCTTTTTATTATCAAACCGTGCCCTGGGACTGATATTTTGTAAGATCTAAGATAGTAACACGTTTTAGGGTGTCTATTTATCCAGAAGGGGGAATTGATCATTCATCTATTTTGTCATGACGATATCTGCAGCAGGAAAGTTTTTTTTTAAAAATCGACTTTATATGAAGAAGTCAACAGCTAATCTATTGCCATTTAAGGTCCCGCTATCATCCTGTAATTTTCGTAATATATTTTCCTTGTATGTGTACTTTGAACAATATATCTATTTAACAATAATGTTTTATAAGCAAACATATTCCGGTAGCTTCTGTATTCTCATTTTTCAGCTTGTTCCTTTCATTCCGGATCAATCGCTGCCATTGCAGTATCTGTGTATCGCACTCTTCAAGATGACAAAGTGTCATTTTTCATATTATCCAAAGACCCTTCAAGTTAAATTGAAAAAAATATGCGAAATCCGTGCCATTCCGGTGTACAGGACCTCAAAACGAACTGATTGTTGGAACACACTCATTGGCCACAAACAGAAAAGTGCTTCACCACGGGCTGTCATATATTACGGGGAGGGGGGGGGGGGGGGGTAGGGGGCAGGGGGAGGGGGGAGGCTGTGCTATAAATAAACAGTACTCAACAAACAAGAATTTCTCAAATGTTTTCAATTTTCAGACGTCGAGCAAACGTCGACCGCTTTCCAAAGAATGTACTGTTATTACACCCCTGTTCTTTGTAATCCCCATCTGCAGCAGAACTGAACCATGCGGAAAATGAAAATCTGTTCCGCACATATGCGCAGAACGGAAATCGTTGACAGACTATTTTTAAATAGAAGCGACATTTCACTGGAATTTTCTACAAATCGAACAACGTAATTACAATCTGTGCGTGCGTGCGTGCGTGCGTGGTGCGTGCGTTTGAGGTTTTTGATCATTCAGGCCAGTAGGAACCGCTTTGCCACATCAACCCAGCTTCGCAGTGACCTTCAGAATGCATCCGGGGTAACCGTTTCGACGCAGACTATCCGGGCAAGGTTGCACGGAGGTGGTCTCCGATCGAGAAGATCATGTATTCGCATTCCGCTGTCCCAGGACCACCGCCAAGCACGATATGAATGGGCCATGGACCACCTTGGTTGTACCAGAGAAGATTGGCGACCTGTCCTTTTTACAGTGCGTCAAGGTACTGCCTAGACCACACAGATAGGCGTTGCAGGGTATGGAGAAGTCCAGGAGAGCGATTCCATGCAGCCAACATTGCTGAGCATGATCGCTATGGTGGAGGGTCAATCATGGTCTGGGGCGGCATCAGCTGGGATGGACGTGCAGAGCTCTGTGCATTTGAACGTGGTACATCTGACTGTGCAACGGTATATTGATGAGATCCTGGATGTCCACGTCGGATTGTATGCAGGTGCAGTGGGTGATAGATTCATTCTGATGGACGATAATGCCTGTCCTCATGTTGCCCATGCTGTCGTAGAGTACCGAAAGAGGGAGAGGATTGATCGTATGGACTTGCCAGCAAGATCCCCTGACCTCACTCCAATCGAACATGTCTGGAATTAGTTGCAGCTTGCAATTTCAGCCTGTCCAGTCCAGCCGAGAAGTATCCAGGATCTTGGTGCCATGCTGGTAAAAGAATGGAACAACATCCTACAAAGGACCACCAGGAACCTGACTGGGAGCAGAAGAAGGCATTTTCAATCTGTAATTAACAATAATGGGTCTCATACTCGACATTGAAGCCATACCAGTTCGCTCCGTCAACTTTTTGGCATATTGAAAAATTTCCTCTTTTACCAATAATATCCATTTTCCAAGGTTATCGTATTCAAAAGCTAAAATATAATGTCAAACACAAATAGAATCTTAATTCATGACAATATTTTGACTAAAACGTAAAGCAGGTAGTTGGATGTACTTGGTGCTTATCAAACTTTGAGTAGTATATATTGTCCTTTCCGTCGTGTGAGAAATCTATTCTATGATTTCTGGCATGTGATGAAGATTGAGTTGAATAAAGAGACAGCGATGAGATAATTAGAGTTACGACCTACAGTCGGGGCGTACTGGATTGTTACAGAGTTGATATGCAGAGAATACGAATTTAGAAGTGGTTCTGGAGTATTGCACGTCCTAGGGAAACAGATACTGTGCGTGCGTGCGTGCGTGCGTGCGTGCGTGCGTGCGTGCGTGCGTGCGTGCGTGCGTGCGTGCGTGCGTGCGTGCGTTTGAGGTTAAAAAATCGCACTGGCACAGACATTTCCAACTGAAACGTTTTTTTTTTTAATATGCCATCAAAAAATTGTTTTCATTTACTGAACTCTGATGGGTTTCAAACATGACAAAAAATTACATAAACTTGATTTAAACTAAGTTATGAGCTTAGGAACTGGTTAAACTGACTGGCAATAATTGATGTTATTCATTGATGGGCTCTAATTTAGTCCTTACAAGGATGTTACGCAAGCTTTTATTTTTCTTATAGCGATGACAGGTCGAAGATTCAAAGGTTCATTCAATTTAGCATTGGTTAAATTGAATTCATCTTTTAACATTTTTGCAATTTCGATATTCATTCTGTTGTATGTTAAAGTGAAAGGAATGATGGACCTAAATTCGCATTCTCCCTCTGGTATGTTCATACCAAATGGCCAGAGGGTTTGAAGCGTATTGATCCAAAAAGCTTCACGTTTTTTTCTAAATTCATCCGTTTCTTCTAATGTATCTTTAATTGGTGGTTGTTCAATAGGATGGATTTCGAAATCGTCCAAAGAATGGCCAGGAAGGTTGAAATGTTGTGCTACTGGCGCATCAGCATTATGTTTTATATCTCGTTTGTGTCTAGTAGCACGTTCTCGGAAGGGATTTTGACTTTGATCAACATACTGTTTCCGACAACGCTTACATGTGATAAGGTAAATAATGTTTTGTGAATCACAGTGGAGGGGAGGGGGTTACGGATCTGATAATGATTTTTCGTTTGTTCCGAGGAAAATTCCTCTTTCTGATCAGATATAAAAGTATGCAGTCTACAACGAGACTTGTTGCAATTAAATACCGCGCCACTACCATTCTGCAACGGTCTGTTGTGTGCAATCTTCAGTGGTTCGAAATCAGTAGTTTCAGCTGGACTTTCGAGCCTTTTCAGAGTATGAGATTTCAAGGTACGCAAACAGCGCAGTGAGTATCCTCTCGATCTGAGAGCACCAAATAGAGTAGAACAAGCCTCATTGAAATTTACCTTATCACTTGAATTGCGGTGGAAACGAATGAGCTGTGATTTGATGATACCTTTAAATGTACGTTGAGGATGAAATGATTTTGTGTGCAACAATTGATGTGAATCAGTTGGATTAAAATACACTTTATAATCTAAATGACCGGACGCCTGAAATTGCTTGCCTTTATACACGGTCACATCGAGAAAATCAACAGATCTTTCACCCATAGTAGCTTTTAATTTTATGTTTGGATCATGCTTGTTCAAAATTTCTAAAAATTCATCAAAATCTTCTTTTGAATGTTCCCAAATAATAAAAATGTCATCTAAATACCTGAGATATACGAGAGGATGCTTTGCATATTTGCTTAAGGCATTTTCCTCCCATTCCGCTACATAAATGCTTGCAAAATTAGGACTGAATCCTTTGCCTATAGGACAACCCATAGTTTGTAGAAAATATTCTCCATTGAATTGAAAGTCATTACCTTTTAAGCTTAGCTCTAAAAGGTCCAAAATTTGTTCATCCGGGCGTTTTGCGTCCGGATATTTTTCAAATGAATTTTTCACTGATTTAACACCTTTATCAATATCAATGTTCGTATACATACTGTCGATATCCAAAGAAGCCAGAATTGCGTTTTTCGATATTTTCTATTTCGAAATTTGTGACAGGAAATCCTGTGTATTTTTTAGATAGCTGGGATGTCTATTTGCTATAGGTTTCAGACGATAATCAATTAGTTCCGAGATCGCATAAGATTAAGAATTACAATCTGATACAATTGGCCTCCCGGGTGGAGTTACATTATCCGTCCATGAAGAACGGTCCTTGTGGATCTTTGGTAGGATGTAAAAGTGTCTTGTTTGAGCACTGAGCTTAGCTGTTAAATATTTCAATTGTTTTTTGGTAATGTGACCTTCATCGAGGAGAAATTTAAAGATCTTATTGAATTTTTCGACATTACTAGGCCAAATAAGTGAATCTGTTTTCTTATAATGTTTAGTATTGCTGAGTTGTCTCATGGCTTCCTTTATATAATTATCCCGAGATCAAACAACTACCGACCCACCTTTGTCAGCTGGTTTAATTACTAATTTCTTATTTTTTAGAAGTTTCGTGAGGGCTCTCCGTTCACCAGCTGTTAAATTGTCTTTATCGGAGAGCATGTTCATGCTGAACACCTTTTGGATGATTCGTTTGTTAGCCTCAATAATTTGGGGATCTACTTCACTATCTGGAGGTGACCAACCAGGTGATTCTGTAAAAGGAAGTTTCTGACCGCTGAAAAAAAAAATTACAGTTATATGATGGTAAATTTGTTTGGTTACCAGTTTTAGGCTTAGGTGCTGGTATACAAGTTAAACCGCGATCTAAAAGAGACTTCTCTTGGGTTGTTAGGTCATTGCTGCCAGACAGGTTAACCACATTAGTTCCTAATCCCACATCTGTCAGGCGGTTGTTACCTTTGCCTTTACTTGGTTTAAATTTAGGTGGTTCACGCCGTGATCGTACATAATATTGGCGGTTCTCGTGGTCCAATGGATTAAATCTTGATCAACATCAAACTTCGCGTAGTCAATTTTTGGTATAACGTTAACGTCCTTCCCTTTCCGAATAGTTTCGTTGGTGATGCTCAGGGTTCTCCTCTCAGCCTGAGGGAGTTTTTGCGAAAAGTTCAGTTCAGCGAAATAAATTTTTCCTGATCTAAACTTGACCCTGATATCGCTAAGCATATTCCTCAACTGCTTTACTATGAGATTAGAATTATCATTCCGAGAATTCACGCCAATATTTAATAATATTTTCTGGGGACTGGACTGGCCCCTGTGCCCTTTAAACATAGAGTGAAAATGATTGAATTTGGCGCCGGGGTAACACTGCACCTGGATGTCCGGATGGGGATTTCGATCAATGCGTCCTAAATTTGGACTTCCAATCATAAGGATGTTTTTACAAACATCGGGGAGGCGCCAATTCCTTTTGTCAAAATTAACTCCGCTCTTATGCCGAAACTGGGAGAATTTAGAATCAAATGAGCGGCCCGAGTTACGGATCGGTGATTCGACTTTCTCTGAGTACGATATACCTGGTTGAACCACACTAGAGGCAGGGGAAGGGGAGAAGAAACAGAAGCAGGAGAGGAAACGGAAGCAGGAGAGGAAACAGAAGCAGGAGAAGAAACAGAAGGGAGAGGAGTTCTAGTGAGAGCACAAGGAGAACTAGAGAAGAAAGGCTGAGGAGGAGTAGAAGGTAGAGGAACAAGACGAGACGAGACAGTGTTACTCAATTTGCGAGCATCTTCAGTCACAATATGGACCGGAGATGTTTACAAATTGGGACGCTTACTCTGAGAGAAAGAAGAAGTAAAAGGAAAAGAAGAGGGCGAAGTGCTTTGCCTTGATCTTTTCTTATTACGCTTTTCGCGTTGGGGTAGAGGGACAACACGAGCCGGAGTTTGCTTGCTCTCTCCCGTATTGTTCCTTACTCCAGACGCTGGGCGAAGTTCCGAAATGTAAGACTCATAGGCCGAAATCGTCTTATCTGTCAACTTATTTTTAAAGATCTTTTTAGCTCAGATCAAGGCACGCGCCGAAGCGCTGTTGAAGTCTATTTTTTCCAGTCCAGGAGGTGGTCGCATAGTCAAAGTTATCTTAGACTTCAACTGGTTTAAATTTATCTTATAATGCTCAACTAAAGCATTTAACGTTTGGTTGGCCCATCCCATACTAATCAGTCGAAAAACAGAAAAAATGTGTGGGTTGGGAAGAGCTGGCTTTAGAAAGCCACCTAACTCATCTACTTTTTTCTTCAGCAGTTTCGGGAAATCCCTATTTGCCAAATGGTGCTCTAAGAGCCCAATGTAGTGCAAACATTGAAGCACCTGAAACAGAGCCTTGACCAGCCTAGAATAAGCCTGGAACGATTGTTCCTGGCCAGTTCCAGACTGGGCAACTCTCTGCTTCTGATGCCTCTGCCATTTTCTTGCCATTGTTGAATCCAGTAGATAAATTAAGTATAAATAAAATATAAAAGTGATGAAATAAATAAAATTGGAAAACTAAATATTACCGATTCTAGAAGATACCTAGCTTGGTTATTTCCTTCTGAAATGGTAGAAAATCCGTCTCTCTCGACGCGTTTCGCTTGTTTTTGCTTCTTCAAGGAGACTTTGAGGAAAATGATTCCAACTTGAATAAAAGAAAGGTTTTAGCGCGCCGAAGGCGCGCAGGGACGATGTGGGATTTACAAATCCCTTGCCACACGGTTAACCTTATTTTATTTCATTTGGATCACACAGACCTAGCTTTCCTATTGCCCCAAAAGGGGTCTGAAGGGGTATGCACGCGGTTAGAATTCCCGGCAGTTTACGTTGGAGTGATAGAGTGTCAATTCTCAATCCCTCAACGCCATTAAGACTATTGGAGAGTGGGCTCTATTCGGTCCCAGCTAGGCGATGGTAGAGGTGGCAAGCCAGAATATAATGTTGTGCAATGGCAAATTTAAGGGAAGAGGAGAAAAGAAAACCAAACAGCAACGCCGGTTTGGTAGCGGCCCCGGTGTATGCCCATAGCGGTTACAAAAAAAGAGTGGAGAAAGCTCCAAGAGTTTGTTTTGAAAAACCGGGAGTCATCCATCAAGCCTTCTGGGAGATAGGATGCCGTGTGTGATTATGAGGTGTCTGGTTATCCTTCGGGAATTCCAAATGACCTACCCCCCCAAAAAAAAAAACACGCCCTTTCACAGACACACACCCTCAAGCCCTTAAAAGGGCTTTTAAGTCTTTATTCAAATGTTTATTTATATAAAATGTACACTCGTCCCCAGCCAGACAAGCTTGTTTCAATAGTTGCCTGGTGTTTGGTGGTTTCTTGTGTATGTTGCAGAAAGGTAGGTTGCACCAATTCCTCCTACGCTTTGTCTACCATTTTCATGTGTCTTCTTGATAAGAGTGTTGCAAGAAAATTTGAGAATGTTCAGTTAGAAAAGTTATAGGTAGAAAGAGAGTTAGGTATCCGCTATTGGAAAAAGTGACTCTTGTGTGATTGTTGGTATAGATGGGGTAATGGGATGTGTTTCTTCGGAGCCCACTCCCAACACGCAGAGTTGCGAGGCAATCCTCACAGACTCAATCCTAAAGATCTCAATGAGTAGCGAGGCAATCCTCACTGACTCCACGCAGTTTAATTCTATTGAGTAATTTTAATTTACTGTGGCTTATTTTGATTTTCTGTTAAGGGTCCGGTGTTCGATCAGCTTCACCATTGTTTCATAATCCTGGCGTATGTGGAGGGTTTTGTTATATAGATCTTATTAAACGCATTTCAATCGCGCTTCAGCAGAGTTGCGAGGCAGTCCTCACAGACTCTATCCTAAAGTTCTCAATGAGTAGCGAGGCAGTCCTCACTGACTCCACGCAATTTAGTAATATTGTATAATTTTTTTTTTTTTTTTTTTTAATTTTCTGGAAACTTATTTTGTTTTTCTGTTAAGGGATCGGTGTTCGTTCAGCTCAACCATTAATTCACTATCTTGGAGTCTGTTGAGGGTTTTGTTCTGTAGGTCTCTTAATCGCGTATCTACAGTTTCTATTTTTGCTAGCTCGTGAAGTTCCTTTATCGGTGTCCATTTCGGTTTGCATAGTGCCACCCGCAGGGCATAATTTTGAACCCTCTGTAGCTTCTGAATGTTGGTTTTGCTCAGGTCACTTGTTATTATGGCACCGTATTCTAGTACCGGACGTATAAATATCTTGAGAAGCACATCTTTTGTTTGGTCCCCAATTTCTACCTCTGATCATCTTCAGAAAATTGATACGTTTATTAGCTCTAACCGTAATGGAGTTTACGTGACTGTTTAGACTGAGATTGCTATCTAGGATAAATCCCAAAAAATTGGCCTCTTTGTTCGCTTCTAGTTTGTGATCGTATAACTGGAGATCGATACTGGGGACTGGTTTTTTTCCTTTGCTTTTTGAAGAACGTAACTTTTTTGTGTTTTGGCGGCATTGAGTTTGATGCGCCACAGGGCGCACCAACTCTCAAGATCGCGAATGGTATCCTGTAGACGATTTTTAATTATGTTTCGGAACTTGCTGGCCGTCCAAATAATAATAACTCTTTGGCCAGCCGCTGATTTGTCGCGGTCCTCATAAGAGAAGGCCATCATTCCCCCTGCACCCCACCCCCTCTTCCCCTCCTCTCCTCCCAGCATTCAGATATAAACTGCTTAATAGTGTCCCTCACTTCCTCTTTTTCAATTTCTTCAATAAGCATTCCTACCCTCTCCCTCGTGTCCCCCTTCAGCCATCTATCCTTTGTTTCTTCACCCCACTTCTGCATTATTCTTCCAGTAAATTTTATTCTATGAGGTATATACTGTGGGCATTCCAAGAGAAAATGTTCCAGGGTCTCCACTACTCCAGAGTGGCACATTTGGCATCCCTTTTCTCCATCTCTCCCAATTTTCCCCCGAAGCTCCAGTGATCTTGATCTCAGTTTGAACAGCAGTGACCCTCCAAAGGTGCCATCTAGGTACTTCTCAAAGGCTGGCTTTTCTTTATATTGTAACCCCTGCAGTGATCTTTTCACGCTAACCCCTACTCGCCAGTTTCGATTGCAATCTTCCATGACTCTCTCTTTGACAAACCTTTTGACTTCTTTCATTCCTACTTCTATGTTTGTGACCTCTATAGAGTAATTGTCCATTAGTTCCCTCACATGTTTTGACCACCCCGTATCTATATTAGAATTCCAAATGGTATCGAGCATCAGTTTGCACCACCGGTTGTTAGGCAGGTTTCTCAAGTAGTTAAAGTAACACAGTTTTCCCAAATCTACCCTGTCCTTGATTTTCATCCACCCAAGCTCCCCCTTTACTGCTTCCAAAGCTGCAGCATTACTCGACCCTGTTATCCATCTGCCGGCATCATTCTGAGTACTTTCCAACTTCTTAATAACGGTTTGGTTTAATGGAATCACGTCCGTGCCATACGTTATACTTGGTAAACCCACCCTCTCCCACAGTGTTTTCCCCACAAAGACCTTGTTGAAACTATTTTTCCCTAAAAGTTTTAGTTGGTTCAGAATTCTTTTCCCCTTCAGAATCAGTTTGGCTGAGTAATTTCTGTACACCCCTCTTCCCGTTATATTTATGCTTACCCCTAGATACTCATACTCTCCCGTTTCTCCTACAGTGATTTGTTTGCTTTCCCCTTCGGGGATTGAGAACTCCCCCACTCTCCATCTCTTCGTCATATCTACCTTGCGTCCAACGGGTATTACCTTGCTTTTATTTTCATTTAGTTCGAGCCGCCAAGTGTTCCCATATCTACCAACAATTTCCAGCAATTTCTCTAGCCCCTGTTCAGTTCTAGACATTAACACCATGTCGTCCGCAAAGAATAAGCCTGGTACCTTTATGTCTCCAACATTTACCCCCTCCGCACTCTGAATTAGTTCGTCCCCTAAATCTTTAACATACAATGCAAACAAAATCGGTGAAAAGATACACCCCTGCTTGAGGCCTATATCCATAGGGACTCGTTTTGTAGTGATACTCCCTAGACTGAGTTGGCTTTGCACATCTGTATACAGTGCTTTCATGATTCCCACAAAGTCACCCCCCAGTCCGATGCCCTCGAGCTTTCGCCACATACCTTCCCTCCACACTCGGCCGTACGCTTTTTTCACATCTAGAAATGCCAGAAACATCTTTTTCTTTTCAGCCTTTGTTGATTCTATCAGTTGGGTGAGTGTAAATAAGTGATCAGTGACTCTTCGACCTTTCCTGAAACCATTTTGAATTTCTCCTAAAAAACCTTTCTCTTCAATAACTTCCTCAAGTCTACCGTATATGACCTTACAGAATACTTTTCCGATGTTACTACTAACTGATATCCCCCTATAGTTATCTAGAACTTCCTTATCCCCCTTTTTGTGTATGAACGACACCTTACTTTCCCTCCACTCTCTGGGGACCTTTTGCTTCCGCAGAGCCAGGTTGAAAAGGTTTGTCAGGACTTCAATAAGTGCCTCCCCTCCATTTTTGAGGAATTCGTTCGGAATTTCATCAGTCCCTCCCGCTTTACCATTTTTTAATTTCGAGACCACGTTCCGCACTTCTTCTGCCGTTATTTCGCTACATACACGATTGGATAGGTTCTCCTCCACCAGTGTATTTCTTTTTGGTGGGGACCCACTGCCCCATCGCCTATCGTTTATCTTTTCCCAGTGCTTGACTAACTCTGAAGCGATACGGCCTTTATCTTCTGTACTTTCCCCATCCACTTTGATACTCTGCACACTACTTTTCCCCCGTTTATTTACCCAGTTCCAAAATACGTTTGAGCTCGAACCCCCCGTTTTCTTTATTGCTCTGGCAAGACTGCAATTGCGCTCCTTCCTATTATTATTCTTTATCTCATTCACCTTTTTCCGTGCCAGTTCATATTCTCCTTTCATTAGTCTCGTGTCATTGTTATCCACCCCTTTAAGCTTCCTACTTCTTCTGTAATCAGCGCATTTTACCTTCCTTTCTTTTATAGCCTTTTTCAGTCTCTCGTTAACCCTGTATCCGAGCTCTCTCGTTGGGACCCTCACCCTTCCTATACAATCCTTCCCTGCCTCTGTTAGGCTATTTACTATGCCATCTGAAATACTCTGGACATTTGCATCCCTAGGTATACATTCAAGACTTGGTTTTAGTTTTTCCCGAAACTGCTTCCAGTCGGCTCCTTGTTTTAGTCCCCAAACTTCCTTGAAGGTATTTCTGTCTCTATTCGTCTTTTTGCCCATAATCTTAACTGTTATCAGGTTGTGATCACTACCCAAGTCATTTTTTCCCTCGTCATCTATTTCTACATCTATAACCTCCCTCCATACGCTAACGTCAGTGAGTATATAATCAATTATTGTTTTCTTATCGTTCCTCTCCCAGGTCCATTTACCCTTACATTTCGCATCCCTGTTCAGGATCTTTAAACCAAGCTCTTTTGATAGGTCCAACATCTTCCTCCCATTCGTGTTAATTTTCCTATCACCTCCCTGTATGCCCTCCTCCTTATCCCCGATGTGCCCATTGAAGTCCCCCATTAGGACAATACTGAACCCTCTGCTTTCAAGCTCTGTGATATTCGATCTAAGAGTTGTATATATTGAATCATTCCACTCGGGCTTACTTCCCTCCACTGCTAAGTATACAACACCAACGGCAACACTCCTGCTTCCTAACTTGATTTTTGCCCAGACTATTTCGTTGGATACTGGAATCTGAGTCCTTGCTTCTGTGAGATCTGTAATCAATGAGGGCTGTAATTCCTCTTTAGCGTAGATGCCAACACCCCCACCCCGTTTCTGACCCTCAGTTCGCCCAGCTCCTATCCACACGCAACCCTTCATCTGATCAACCCGCTCATCCCGTCGTATCCACGTCTCACTTAGACCCATTATATCGAAGTCTCCTTCGTCCATCATTGTTGATATTTCGCTTACTTTCTTGTGCAGACCCTGGATGTTGCAGTACCCAAACTTAATGAATCTTTGTTTTTTTTGTTCTCACTGGCACATTATTATACCCCTGGTATGTCCCTGTGTTGTGCATGTTTGTTGTTCTTCCTATGTTCCCAGCATTTGTGCCCCTCTGGGTTATCGGCTGTGGTCCCCTACCCCCTTTTCTCCAAAAAAGGCCCAGCCACCTGTAAAATTTTTTGGCCCAACAGGTCTGTACCCATCCTACTTAAATGCAATCCGTCTCGCCCATACAACTCTCCTTGTCCCCAGAATGAATCCCAGTGGTCAATGAAATGTATTCCCAAGTCTTTGCAGTGCTCTTCCAGCTCCTCGTTTAGTGCCATAATCCGCGAGTTCCTCTCATTCCCACCACCCATAACGGGGAGCACCCCTGAAACGATGATCCGAGCATTCCTGGTAAGTAGCTTACTAATTAGGTCCTTGTATGTGTCCACCAAACGAACTGATTTCCTCTCCCTGATGTTATTGGACCCCACATGTAATACCACTACCGGATCAGGCCCCGACCCAGCTACAATACCGTCCACTCTATTCCTCAGGTCCTCCACTTTAGCCCCCGGAAAGCACAGAACTGTTCTATTTTTACTGTCCGGACCACAGACAACCTTGTCGATCCCCCGAACTATGCTACTTCCCGCAACCACCAACTTACTTTTGGTCCTCGCCCTATTTATCTCCTCTAGTCTCCTATTGTTTACAGCGTCCTCTTCCTCTCCAACAGCCGCACTCGGAATCACTATCGGTATCGGCATCTTTGACCTAGGATTACTCCTATCCTTGTCCCTCCGTCTCTTTCCAGGCCCTGAACTACCTGGACTACTCCCCTGGTCTTCTCCCGGATCCCTCCTCCTTTTTCCTGGCCTAGACCCCAAGCTACTATCTGTTGCAACTACCTCCATCCCCTCCTCTGACTCTTCCGAATCGAGCACATCAAATCTGTTTCTGGTGCTGCACTCCCCACTGCCTTTGGGCTTTACACCCCTATCTACCTGCTTCTCTGGTCCCCCTTTCCTACCACTTTTGATAGTCCACGCCAAACGCTTTACAGCATTGCTCCGGCTTGGGCCCCCCTCATCTGTCCTACGTACTTTTCTAGCAGCCCCCACCTCATCACCTACCTCATTCACATCAAAGGTTCTACCCCCATGTTTCCTCTTGGAACCACCGTCAACCATCCATCCTTCTCGGAAAGCTACTTTCACAGGCGTAACTCCAGACAGCCCCGCCCTACCAAGTTTTCCCTTCAGCTCAGCAATCTCCCCCTCAAACTTAACAATTGTCTCAAGTAGGCCTTTGTCGTCTGAGAACTGCGATAGTTGAATACAGTTTTTCCCTAATTTTTGAATATCATTCACTTATATTATGAAAAGAAGCGGACTTAGAACCGACCCCTGTGGTGTTCCCTCTTCGAGTATTACTTCCTCTGCCACCTCGCGATTAATTAACCCTCACCTTGATTTTTCGGTCAGTTAGAAATGATGATATGATCCTCAGAATTTTAGTGGGTAATCCCATTTTCGCTAGTTTATATCTCACGCCATTGTGCCATACCGAGTCGAACGCTTTTTCTGCATCCAAGAAAAGCGCTGTTCCGATTTCGTTTTGACTAAATGCTGTTTTCATATAATCGATCAGTCTATATACGTGTTCGATTCCCTCTTTCTGACTCCTATACGCTCTTTGCCATTTGTTGAAAAAGTTGATTGATTCGAGATAGCTGCGAAGTCTCGTAGTGAGAATCCGCTCAAATATTTTTCCAACACAGCTAAGCAAGCTGATCGGGCGGTTGTTAGAAGGGTTGGTAAGGTCTTTGTCGGGTTTAGGTATCATGACTCCTGTGGCCACTTTCCAGCATTTTGGGAAGTACCCACAGAGCCAACAGTTTAGGAGTTTGGTAAGGCTGCAGTAGAAGATGTTGGGGCACAGTTTCATTATTTTGTAAGAGACTTCGTCTTCTCCTGGGGACGAAGATGACTTGCATTTTCTGATTATACCCACGACCTCTTGTATGCTTATTGGTTCGGTTAATTCATGGTCGTCCCCGTCTTCATGCCTTTGGTCGAAGTTCGATTCATTGAAAATTGAGTTGTTATCATTGACAAATTTATTTACTTTTACCTTAAAATCGTTGTCATATCTGTTCCCTTCTTGTGGTCGATGCGCTTTCTTTAGAAGTTCGGCAAAAGCGCTGGCCTTTGCCTTGTCGTCCATGGCCATAGTTCCGTCGCTAGTCTTCAGCGCATTATTATTGGCAATTTTGCTCTTTTGGCCAGTAAGAGTTTTAAATGTATCCCAGAACCTCTTAGGTTCTCTCAGCCCATTTAGGTTTTCTGTTGCTTTTCCCATCTCTCGCGATTGTCGTTAGCTATGGCCTTTTTTACTTCTCCATATAGGCGATTATACGCGGTTTTAAGTTCTGCTCTTTTCATTTGATCATTCTCTGATTGGTAAGCCTGGAAGGCTTTTCTTTTTTGTTTGATTATTTCAAGAGTTGTTTGGGTTATTCTGTTTATCCGCGTCTTTACTGTTTGTTTGGTGCAAATTTCATCTAGTGTACTTTTGATAACCTCGTTAGGATTGGTGCAGGCTTTTTCTAGTTCATGAGCATTTAGGGGGTCATTTGCCTTTATTTTTACTTCGATAATGTTTCTGAAGAGGTTCCAGTCAATTTTTGATAGGTTAAGACTTTGATGAATGAAAGGTTTGGCGCGCCGAAGGCGCGCAGGGATGATGTGGGATTTACAAATCCCTTGCGACCCGGTTAGCCTTATTTTATTTCACTTGGATCTTGGATCACACAGGCCTAGCTTTCCTATTGCCTCAAATGGGGTCTGAAGGGGTATGCACGCGGTTAGAATTCCAGGCAGTTTGCATTGGAGTGATAGATTGTCAAAGACCAAACCCCCAACGCCATTAAGACTATTAGAGAGTGGGCTCTATTCGGTTCCAACTTGGCGATGGTAGAGGTTTGAGTCCCACCATGGTGGCGAGCCAGAATATAATGTTGTGCGATGATAATTTTAAGGGAAAAAGAAAAAAAGAAAACCAAACAGCAACGCCGGTTTGGTAGCGGCCCCGGTATATGACCATAGCGGTTACAAAAAAGGAATGGAGAAACCTCCAACAGTTTTGTTTGAAAAAACCGGGAGTCATCCATCAAGCCTTCTGGGAGATAGGATGCCGTATGTGATTTTGAGGTATCTGGTTACCCTTCGGGAATTCCAAATGACCTCCAACACCCCCCCCCCCCCCCCCCACCGTTAAGACTTTGGGAGGGCATGTCTGATATATATCCATATGTGGGCCGGGGGGGTTTTCACAGCTCAGTACATAATTAAACTCGGTGACAAGCTGACAAATGTCACTCATCTTGATAATTCTTTTCAATCTGAGATGTCCCAAGTTTGTTTTTCACAGATGCTCGATACCATTTGGAATTCTAATATAGAAACGGGGTGGTCAAAACATGTGAGGGAACTAATGGACAATTACTCTATAGAGGTCACAAACATAGAAGTAGGAATGAAAGAAGGCAAAAGGTTTGTCAAAGAGAGAGTCATGGAAGATTGCAATCGAAACTGGCGAGCAGGGGTTAGCGTGAAAAGATCACTGCAGGGGTTACAATATAAAGAAAAGCCAGCTTTTGAGAAGTACCTAGATGGCACCTTTGGAGGGTCACTGCTGTTCAAACTGAGATCAAGATCACTGGAGCTTCGGGGAAAAATTGGGAGAGATGGGGAAAAGGGATGCCAAATGTGCCACTCTGGAGTAGTGGAGACCCTGGAACATTTTCTCTTGGAATGCCCACAGTATATACCTCATAGAATAAAATTTACTGGAAGAATAATGCAGAAGTGGGGTGAAGAAACAAAGGACAGATGGCTGAAGGGGGACACGAGGGAGAGGGTAGGAATGCTTATTGAAGAAATTGAAAAAGAGGAAGTGAGGGACACTATTAAGCAGTTTATATCTGAATGCTGGGAGGAGAGGAGGG
Organism: Pictodentalium vernedei; assembly: GCA_031216915.1. Lineage (NCBI taxonomy): Eukaryota > Metazoa > Mollusca > Scaphopoda > Dentaliida > Dentaliidae > Pictodentalium > Pictodentalium vernedei. The sequence continues at coordinate 372,271,029 of CM062295.1, forward strand.
GAAGAGGGGGTGGGGTGCAGGGGGAATGATGGCCTTCTCTTATGAGGACCGCGACAAATCAGCGGCTGGCCAAAGAGTTATTATTACATCTCAGTTTGCGTCGTCCAAACAAATTAGATGAAGCCCTATTGATTGACTTTCATTGATTTTTCATCAGTCAGTGAGTGGTTTGCTTTACTGACCCCATGAAGCCCTACTGGTTGGCTTTGATTTAAGCATACCCAATCGACAGCAGTTTGCTTGACTGGCTTCAGATGTGTGTGAAAATAATATGAAAAATGGTTTTATAAAATATATTGAGACTGGGGAAATGAATAAAAAATAACGCCAAACATTACGATGCCTCACGAATGTTATCAGTTGGAATGAATATCCCCCGAGGGAGGTTTATGACGAAAAATATTTTATATAACGTAGAAATTGTGTGTTTTACCTTCTGAACCTCTACATTGTGTGAAAAGTATGAAAAATTAAAAATAAAAATAATAATAGTAATAAAAAATAATAAATAATAAATAAATAATTAATAAATAAAAAATAATAAAAAAAAATAATTAAATGAATACATAAATAATAATAATAATAATAATAATAATAATATATTATTAATAATAATAATAATAATAATAATAATTTTATTTATGAAATAAATAAACATGGCTGAAATTGGAACCTATTGTTTTGGGGCATATATGAACTCTGGCGCTCGCCTATGTGTGTTTGAGGTTAGAAACATCGCACTGGCACAGACATTTCCTACTGAAACGTTTTTTTCTTTTAATATGCCGATGAAAAATTGTTTCCATTTACTGAACCCTGATGGGTTTCAAACATGACAAAAAAATTACATACAATTGATTTAAACTAAGTGATGAGCTTAGGAGCTGGTTAAACTGACTGGCAATAATTGATGTTATTCATTGATGGGCTCTAATTTAGTCCTTACAAGGATGTTACGCAAGCTTTTGTTTTTCTTAAAGGCGATGACAGGTCGAAGATTGAAAGGTTCATTTTAATTTAGCATTGGTAAAACTGAATTCATCTTTTAACATTTTTGCTATTTCGATATTCATTCTGTTGTATGTTAAAGTGAAAGGAATGATGGACCTCCTTTCGCATTCTCCCTCTGATATGTTCATACCAAATGGCCAGAGGGTTTGAAGCGTATTGATCCAAAAAGCTTCACGTTTTTTTCTAAATTCATCCGTTTCTTCTAATGTGTCTTTATTTGGTGGTTGTTCAATAAGATGGATTTCGAAATCGTCCAAAGAATGGCCAAGAAGGTTAAAATGTTGTGCTACTGGGACATCAGCATTATGTTTTATATCCCGTTTGTGTCAAGTAGCACGTTCTCGGAAGGAATTTTGACTTTGACCAACATACTGTTTCCGACAACGCTTACATGTGATAAGGTAAATAATGTTTTGTGAATCACAATAGAGGGGGTTACGGATCTGATAATGATTTTTCGTTTGTTCCGAGGAAAATTCCTCTTTCCTCCTCTCGCACTCGAGGTTACCTGCTAGTGTCGACAAGGATGCTAATAATAATGATCATATCTTTTATTTATCATAAAAAACATCTTGAATGAACAACAAACATATCAAATCATGTTTAAACATTGAATACAACAGTTAAAAAAGTTTGAACAGTTTGCTTAGTTTTTGTTTGAACAAGTGATACTATCATGACATCTGCTGTTACATAAAAGTCCAGATTTAAAACATTTACATTTGTTTGTTTTACATTGTTTACTACTTTTACCACAGTTGCACTTAGTATACCCCTGGCCACCACACATGGATTCTGATTGAACTGCCTGGCGCAGAGATATCTCTTTGTCATCAGAAATGTCATTCATTTGATACAGTTTTTGAGAACACAAATCAAACTGATTTCTGCTGTAGCGTCCTTTTAGAACACCACCCCGAACAGCAATTCGGTACAAATCTGCTTCGTTTCTGTCAAGTATCACACCCATTATGTTCCTTGGGTCACCTCTACCACGGTCTACTAACGGAATCGGAATTGTCAAATTGTCTCCTGGAGTGCCAGGCACATGTTCAATTCTACTTCGCTTGACCATTCGTTCAGCTTGAGCTAGCTGTCCTTCTGCAGCCCTTTTGCGATTGATTTGAATATTGTCGTGTTGCTCCTGAATCTGGGTCTCCTGAGTATCCTCAATTGTAATTGGTGAACTCTGACAAATCAAATTTGAATGACCTCTTGGGTATTTGCTCCTAGGTCTACATTCTATGGGCCTACAGGCAGCTCTCGCTGTGTGCATGGGTGCTGTGCCCCAGCTTCGCACGTGGCTGATGATCATGGTTGCGACCGACTACAGTCCATGGGTTCCAGGCGGCGACATATGAGTCCATCTACTATATTATACCACCTTTTGTGTAAATTTCTGAATGACCCCGGAAGATGACTAACATAAGCTCCTAGCTTTCTGTCAGATCCCCCATTACATAATAATATGTTTTTTTTGTTAGTATATGTTATATTCTTCGTGTTCTCTATATATATTGTCACTTTTATTGGTGTTTAATATTGTAACATATTGCATACTTATTGAATAAATATTGTTTAAACTGAAAATTCCTCTTTCTGATCAGGTATAAAAGTACGCAGTCTACAACGAGGTTTGTTGCAATTAAATACCGCGCCACTACCATTCTGCAACGGTCTGTTGTGTGCAATCTTCAGTGGTTCGAAATCAGTAGTTTCAGCTGGACTTTCGAGCTTTTTCAGAGTATGAGATTTCAAGGTACGCAAAAGGCGCAGTGAGTATCCTCTCGATCTGAGAACACCAAATAGAGTATAAATAGAGTAAATAGAATGAAAAACTGACACCAAAGATTGCAACCGTACCCAAGAGGGGCAGTGTCCAGAAGATGGCCGATGTCATAGTTGCGAGCCTGGTGGAAGCAGGAAAGGAAAGTGTAGGAAAGGTCAGGGTGCCAACACGGGAACTTGGGTGCTGAGTACAGAATGAACGAAGAACTGAAAAGGGCCATAAAGGGAAGAAAAGCTAAATGTGCAGCATACAGGAGAAGTAGAAAACTTAAGGGGGCGGAAAGCAATGAGGCCACAGTTGCTAAGGAAGAATACCACCAAGCACGAAATAAAGTAAATAAGATTAAAGACGATAATCGGAGAGTACGAAATAGCAGTCTTATTAGGACGATAAGAACGACAGGGGGGTCGAGTTCGAACGTATTTTGGAAATGGGTGAATAAACGTAACAAAGGAAGTAACCCACAGAGTATTAAAGTAGGTGGCAGAGTTACAGACGATCAAGATCAAGTCGCATCAGAACTAGTCAAGCACTGGGAAAAGGTAAACGATAAGCGACGGGGCATGGGGAGCCCACTTGAGTGTCCTAATCAGGTCGAGGAAAACCTATCGAGCTTCGTGTGCAGCGAAATTAAAACGGAGGAGGTGCGAAAGGTAATATCAAAATTAAGGGATGGAAAAGCGGGAGGAGTGGATGAAATTCCTAACGAGTTTATCAAAAAAGGGGGAGTGGAACTCGTGGAAAGCCTAACTGCCCTATTCAATCTAGCCACAGAAAATCAAGAGGTCCCAAAGGAGTGGAGAGAAAGTAAAGTGACATTTATTCACAAAAAGGTGGGGGAAGAAGTTTTGGATAACTATCGAGGGATCTCTGTCAGTAGCAACATTGGAAAGGTTTTCTGTAAAGTCCTGTATGGGAGACTAGAGGAGGTGATTGAGGAGAAGGGTTTTTTGGGAGAAATCCAGAATGGCTTCAGGAAGGGAAGGAGAGTTACTGACCATCTTTTCACACTATCCCAAATGATAGAATCCGTGAAAGCAAAAAAGAAAAAGATGTTTATGGCCTTTTTAGGTATCAAAAAGGCATGCGATAGAGTATGGAGGGAAGGTATGTGGCGCAAGCTGGAGGCTATGGGCTTAGGAGGCGAGTTTGTTGGAATTACGAAAGCATTATATACAGATGTACAGAGTGAACTTAGCCTGGGAAACATTACAACGAAACGTGTGCCTATGGAGATAGGCCTAAAACAGGGGTGTATCCTTTCGCCGATCCTGTTTGCATTGTACATCAAAGGTTTAGGAGATGAACTCCTGCGTAGCGAGGAGGGGGTAGCAGTTGGGGACTTGAAGATCCCAGGGCTATTTTTTTTACAGACGATATGGTTCTAGTGTCAGAAAGCGAAGAGGGGCTAACGAAAATGATGGGAATTGATGGGAAATATGGGAGCAAATGGAGACTCGAACTTAATGAAAGCAAGAGCAAAGTTATATCGGTGGGCCGCAAAGTGGACCCCACTCGAATGTGGAGAGTGGGTGAGTTTTGCATTCCGGAAGGGAGCAGCAAACTTCTCAGTGTGGGAGAGACAGGTGATTACGAGTATTTGGGGGTAAATATAAACATTACAGGAAGAGGCACCTACCGGAACCACACAAATAAATTGATTCTGAAGGGGAAGCGAATCCTTAACCAAATGAAACTTATAGGGAGAAACAGTTTCAATAAGGTTTTCGTGGGGAAAACCATTTGGGAAATGGTGGGGCTGCCAAGTATAACATACGGTACGGAAGTGGTACCCTTAAATCAGACGGCCGTAAAGAGCTTGGAAATCCTGCAGAACGATGCAGGCTGATGGATAACGGGGTCGAGTAATGCCGCAGCGCTAGAAGCAATCAGGGGTGAGCTTGGGTGGATGAGGATCAAGGACAGGATAGACCTGTTGAAGCTCGGTTATCTTAATTATTTGGTAAATCTCCCCGACAGTAGTAGGTAATAAAGGCGGATTCCGTATCTCTTTTCCAAAAAAGTGTACAGGTACACGTACATGTACGTGTACCGCCATAGGGATTCAGTGTTAAATCGTGTACAGACTGCAAAAGATGTCGTTTTTTCATGCTGATACAGAATTCGCAATTGTTTTGAGGCTCACAGATCGCACTTTTAACGTTCAAACACCCGTTGACGAACGCGTAGATTCGACACATCGCTCAAAAGTGAAAAAATGTACGAAATTTGAAGAAAATGTAATTTAAAAAATTTTCTCGACGTTCCCATCGCGGATTAGACCTTCAATCTATCGTTGGTGAACGCGAGCAAAAAAACGTTTTGCGGATTCCAGATCAGCATCAAAAAACGGTTTGCGGCTTCTGCATCACCTACGTTCGCCAACGGGTGTTCGAACGGTTAAAGTGCGATCCGATCGGCGAAACCCATTTGCGGATTCTAGATCAGGAAAAATCGACCTCAAAACGTTTTTTCGACGTTCGCCAACGGTGAAAAGTGAGCGTAAAGCGCAGTTACTCATCGAGGATTTTTCAAACTTTTGTTTTGAAACCGATTTGGGCCTCCGGTACATGGAAAAAATGTGGTTTGCGGGTTGTGTATCACCGACGTTCGCGGTCGCGTTTGGGACGGTCTAGGGTGCGATCCGATCGGCGAAAACCCGATTTGTCGATTCACCTCGCGAGTTTTGTGAGGGGAACCGTGATAGAATCGGTTTTGAGAAGTTTTTCAATTTTGTACTTAGTGTAAATAAAATAGCTTTTTTCATTCAATAGAGTCGACTATAAAATTGAGTCCCACTTCAGATAGGTTTTAAGCGAGAAAAATTTTGTTAGATAAATCTTAATAAAACAGTTCGTAGAATTGTTTCATTCAAATAAAAATTCCACTATAGAGCGTTTTTCACTTGGATGAATTTTAAGAGATAGATTGTATTATAATAGACGCTCATGTTTTGTTCCGGTGTGAATGAAAGGTATTTCGTTTTAATAATAGACAATAAAAGCGCGTTTTCCACTCAATCGGGTTTTAAGAGGTAATTGAATTTTAATCTACTTGTGATAATGTTCGAAGATATGAATGAACCCTTTTAACAGATATAATTATTCTCAAACACGTTAAATCAGAAACCGGTTTCTTATGCACTAAAACTTTCAAACTTTTTCAAAGTTCTCCTGTTCGTCACAGAGTGAATAATCGGTGATGTGATCTTTAACACGTTCGAGGGCAAAACGCATTTATCGTGTAAAATGTTTTTCCTCAACTGGGTTTAGTTATTATATTAAAGACAGAAGATTTTTATTTACTTAAAATATAAAAATAATTATACATTTGATTTTGAAAATAATAAAATAACTCACGTTAGCATACTCTAAAGGAAATATTAATAATTTTAAAAACGAAAAAATGTTTTTACACATCACAGATTCCAAGCGTAGAGATCAACTTTTAAACGAATATGAACGTGCTAAGAAGAGTATTCAATCAGCTGACAGAAGCAGACGACTTGGAGAGATGGAATTAAGACGCGAAACCACAAAAATATTTAAACCCGTGACGGAGGTTCAGGAACGAAATAAGAAGGAGACAGTTGAAGAATTGAGACCCACAAAAGAGAGTTCTTTGAGAATGGGTTTGTTACCCGGTAATTTTACAAAACAGTACTCCTTTCAATGTACACCAGATTACGTCCCCTTGAGAATCGAAACCGACGTGAGCGAGAGCGATGATACAGCTTCGACTATCACCAGTGATAGCGTCGCGTCGTCCGAGGATGGTGGTAAGAGAGATCTGTTGTATGGAATTTATAAGGATTCTGAGGGTAGAAATTTTGTGGGCGACACAGAAGTGCAGCAGGATGATGAGTATTTATACGTCGGTTCGAATAGGTACGAATTAACTCCCGGACTGCATAGATTGCTCCTTTTCAACAAGCCTAGAGATTACACGGACCGGGATTTCGACAATTACGGCGACATTCTGGTTCAGACCCACGCCATGAAGAGAAATAACAATGCCGGAGTAACGAGACCCAAAGTCAACAGAGGTTACAAGTGGACGAAGGTGGAGAAACCCAAATGGGACATGAATAAGAAGTTCGTCGAGTCGGTGACTGGCAAAGGGGTGAAAACCACTTTTCTTGCGAGCGATTCTGACGCTCTGTCTCAGAGATTGAGTTTGTTGATGGCAAGTAGACGCGCCGGTAACACTGGATTAGATAATGAGATAGTGAGCATGTGCGACGAATTGTTGAGGCAGAAGGTTTTGAATAAATGCTATTGTAAAAGACTGATGAACGAATTGAAGGAATGATATATAATAAGTAGAGAGACACAAACAAACAACCAAAAATATATAAAATAAAAAGAGTAAATTTTACACTACAAAATAATAAAAGTAATTTAAACAACAAACGATTTACCAGTGAAAAAACAAAATATATATTATAAAATATGTTGGTGATAAAGAACAGGGGATACGTCAAAACTTACGTTCAAGGCGGTTCTGGTATCGTCGATTCTATAATGCGAGCGTTCACGAGCGATGCAGGTAGAAAACTCGCATCGACCGCGTTTGAGGTCGGTAAGAAGACTGCTTTGGATGCTGGTAAGAAAGCCGCTTCTGAAGCCAGTGGTAGGATAGCTTCTTTGGCTGGCAAGAGGGCAGCCGACGCGTTGATCGACAAGTTGATCAGTCTGCCGGCGAAGCGAGCTACGTTAGAGCGATCGCCGAAAAGTTGGAAAGATTTTAAGGATGCTGTGGTACCCATACAAGATTTAGCCAAAATGACGAGTGGATTTGGATTGAAGAGAACTCGCGACGGTGTAATATAAATAAATAATAATATTTATAAAACTGAGTTTGAAAAAAACATAAAAATTGTGTTTGAAAAAATCTAAAATAACAAAAAAATAAACAAAGATGAACATTAAAGATATGTCTTGGAACGACGCCGCGACCAAGAGATCGAAAAACAAGTTCTTTCCCAAAAGCATAAGAGGCTTGATAGTGGGAAAATCGAATTGTGGAAAGACCAATCTGTTGATGAATCTATTGTCGCAACCCGACTGGTTGGATTACGACAGATTGTTCGTGTTTGGCAAGAGCCTGTTTCTACCCGAATACAGATTGCTTCGAGAGTGCATGGATCGTAGATTGCCCAAGGACGTCATAGCCAGAATCTTTGACAGTAGGGAGGAATTCGACAAAAGTGAAGCTTCTCTTTCGACCATTTTGGACGGTGGGCGATGGAATTGATGAATAGAAATGCGTCTTCGAACGTCGAGTGTCGATTTTATGAGAATGCTAGCGATGTTCCGGATCCTAAAGAATTGAAATCAGAAGATAAGAATCTCATGATTTTCGACGATCTGCTTTTGGAGAGACAGAACCGATGCGAATCGTATTACGTTAGGGGTCGTCACAGTAACGTTGTCTGTTTCTACCTGTCGCAGAATTATTTTCGATTGCCCAGACAGACGATAAGGGAGAACGCTAATTTACTGTGTCTCTTTCGCCAGGATCTCTACAATCTCAGTCACATCTACGGTGATCACGTCGCAAACGACATGAGCGTGGCGGAATTCAGGAGATTCTGCAAGAGGGTTTGGGATGGAGGACTTTACAATTTCGTCGTGATCGATTTGACTAGCGAATTTAATCACGGAAAATATCGATGCGGATTCGACAAGTTTTATGTTTCTGATGATAATAAGATAGGGAGCGAAAATAAAATTAGAAAATAATAAATCATAAAATAATTTAGTTTTGAAAAATAAAATAAAAATTAAAATATAATGTTTGAACAAGGAGAATTGTTAGAACGGATAGCCGAGAATACGGCTGCAAAACAATCCATTCAAATTGTGGTGAGTGGCGATTCGACTCGATTCGCAACGAAATTCGAACCTTCCATCGAATTGAATAGAGAGAAAAGATACGAGATGGCGTTGGTGAATCTGGAGACTTATTATTCCTTTCCCAACGTCACCGAAAAGAATAACTCGTTCAAGTATTTCGACGGAGTGGATTGGTTGGAGATTCAAATTCCCAAAGGAAGTTACGACACAGACGATTTGAACAATAACATTCAGACGCGAATGAAGACGGATGGAAAAGGAAGCAACAAGATCAGACTCGCTCCCAACCCTAATACCTTACAGACGATGTTGGATTTGGAAGATAATTCTCGAGTGGATTTCAACATGGACGATTCTATGGGCAAGATGCTGGGATTCGATTGAAAGATGAATCGAGGCCACACGGCATCTGAAAATATGGTCGACATTCTCACAGTCAATAGCATTCTGGTGAATGTGGATGTGATTGCTGGAAGCTACGTGAAAGGTAGCGCTCAACCGATGATCTATTCCTTCTTTTCAATCATGTCGCCGGGTTATAAGATCGTGGAACGACCTCGAATTTCAGTTTATCTACCAGTGATTTTAGACACGTTGTATAGTCTCAAAACCACGTTGACGGATCAAATTGTTGAACTGTTAGATCTTCGCGGAGAGAGGGTGACGATACGATTTCACATAAGAGAAATATAAAAGCAAAAAAAGAAATATTGTGTATATATATAAATAAGAAATAAAATAAACGCAATACTAATTTACAAAAATTATTTAATATATACATAATTATCATTAAAACAAAAAAGGCAATTGAACAAAATATATTTTAAAAAAAGAATTATGACACAATATGTGGTTAAAAACGTGAACATATATGCAGGACAGAGGAAGAAACTTAAGAGAGCGTTAACAACTCGAGGCGAGGTGGTGAGATTCAAATTCACTCACGAAGATCTGATGAGTGGCGGTCAGGATTCGATCGCCTGGACCAGAAGTCAAATCAAAAGGATGGAGAAAGCGATTCGTGATGGAAGAGGGTTGACGGTGAGATTGAGTCCCGCTCAATTGAGATACAATTTGAGAATGAAAGGCAGTTTCCTACCGCTATTGGCAGGAATCGCCGCAAAAGCATTACCCTTTGCCGCAAAAGCATTACCCTTTCTCGGAAAGACTCTCGGCGTGGGAGCTCTCTCGGGACTCGCAAGTTCGCAGTTGAGAAATTAATGGGTGGCAGCGGACTGTTTTTGAAGAAGGGAGGAGCCATGTGTCGCATCAACGTAGACGACAGTGGTGAATGATTGTATCTAGAACCCGTTAGAGGTGGCAACTCTTTGAGTGGAAATGGTCTCTATCTGAAGAGTGGACGGGACGTTGAGCGACTCGGTAAGGATTTGTTGTTTGGTGAGAATTCGCCGTTTAAGAATATACTGATTTTGAGTATGTTATTATAATGTAAAAAATTATATAATTATATAAAATATAAATCATAGAAAGTATAAAAAATAATATAAAATGGATAAAAGGGTGGACAAACAATTAGACGATAATGATGAATATCGTGAGATAGAGTGCGAAAAGGATGTGGAAAAACGATTAGACGTTAATGATGAATATTACAGGATAGTGTGGGAAAAAGATGTGGAAAAACAATTAGATGCTAATGATGGATATCTTAGGAAAGAACTGAAAAAAGAGTGGGATAGATGGTTGAAATTGAAAAGAATGAGACACTTTCCACCGTCACCACTACCTTCTGAAGAGAATGGTAATGATGGGAGTGTTACCAAGAGATGCTCAACATTCGTTCATAGTTATGATTCGGATAAACAAATGTGTTCTTATAAAAACGTAACATATAACAAAAAAAAGAAAAGAAGAATCGACGTCGAAATTGAGAAAAAAGGAAATGTTATTATAATATATATGAGCGATAGTGAAGAAGAAGAAGAAGAAAAACAAAAAAGAAAAAAGTAATGAGATCTAGAGATGATCAACCTCTCTTGATCCCATTACTTTTTTTTCCTTCTTCTTCGCTAAAAATCAGTCTCTCTATTGTTTATATTTCCAAGTCCGTTATTAGCATGTTGACGGTCGTGTCTTCTCCTTTTTCGAAAATGTGTTGAATGTTTATCTTTATTTTTTTGAGTTTTTGAACATCGATGAACGCGCTCTCACCACCCGATTTGTTCACAAGTTCGAGAGAGATTTTTGGACATATGTAACTTCCATAGGGCAACGACAAATCGTCCTTGTCGAATTTTCTATCTTTGGTGATGACGATTTTCTGTAGATCACTTTGGTACGCATAAAACAAATCGAGCATGGCTTAGTCCAATTTCAAAGGCATGTTATATTTGTCATGTTTGTGCTCTAAGCCCTTCGTCTCGACCTCGTTCAATTCGATGGAGTCTTGTCATTGTAATCTATAGATTTTATAACCGAATTTCTTACACGTATCGACTGGTTTCAATTTCAATTCGCATCTTTTAGGTGTTGTTGTCATGATCGATTATTTGGGGTTTTTTTTGTTTTATGAATTATTGCAAATAACGTATATTTTTAAATTTTGTATTTAAATAATAATTTGTTAAAAAAGTTTGTATTTTTTTTTTACTCTCTATATATATATATAAAAAAAAGTTTTTTTAATTTTAATTTTCTTTTAATGTGAGAAACGTCTCGTATTAATTCAATTTTTATTCACGTTAAGGAACATAAAAAAACTTGATTAATTTCATCAAAAAAAAAAATCTTTTTGAAGGAATTAAAACATATATATAAAGAGTAAAAAAACAAACTTTTTAACAAATTATTATTTAAATACAAAATTCGAAAAAAAAATATTCTTACAAATAAAAAAATGGAAAATTTAAATGAGAAAACCGTACCTCAGTTAAACGAAATTTGTAAAAAATTAAAAATTCCACATTTCAGAAATCATAGAACCAAATCAAAAAAAATTGAAGTCCTACAGGAATATCGTTTGCGAAACGATGGAAAAAAAAAATCGAAAGATCGGAAGTGGATAAACTTAAACAGACTCAAATTGCCAAACAAAATAAGCCGATGCCAGTAACGTCTGATGATAGAAAAGGAAAAGTGGAGCATGATGAAATTAGAAAGATCATACACGAGGAGATATGTAGATTGCGCGATGAAAAGGCAAACGAAATGTCGAGAGCAACGACGTCAAAAAATGCATCGGTTGTGAAAAATGAGAAGACGACTAAACAAAAAGCCATTGAAGAACTTCAAGTTTCAAAAGAAAAAAAAAACTAAAACGAAAACGAGTGATGCACTTCAGAATCTAGACAAATGAGATATATCAAATGAAATTCGACGAGCAATCGACGAAAGGAAAGGAGAAGAATATGTAGCATGACTCGTCACAGAAGCATTCCAATCGAATCCCGTAGAATGGGAGAGTGTGATCAAAGGCATTTTTAAAACTTCCGACATGGTTCCCTCGTTCAAGAAAGTCAATCCGAAATTGTTCATGGAATGGGTGAAGAACAAAGTATTGGATTTGTTTCGTGAACACATGAATGTGGGACAAAAAATTAAGATGATACTCCATTGCGTGATGAATAAAATCGACGTTAAGTCTGGCGAGAGCATCGTTACAAATGCACTTTTCAGATCTAACGTCGAACCCATACTTCGAGGTTCAGATTTATCAGACATTTTCGAAAAGATGAAAGACAAGATGTTGACGTCTCTCATGAATTATCAACATGAAGGTAGTAATTGGACGTTCGATGAGGTGTTGAAACTCGAAATTCATATAACTAAAAACGATTCATTGAAAGGGTCTTCCTACGTGGAATTGCTGTATTTCTTAGCTAAAATAAAATGCTGTGATCAACGTGAAAAATAAAGATGATCAGTGTTTTAAATGGGCAGTCACCTCCGCTTTATACCCTGTCAAAATGAACTCCGATAGAGTTTCTCGTTACGAGGAGACTTCTAAAAATCTTGATTGGACCGGAGTGACTTTTCCAGTGGAGTTAAAACACATCAAACGTTTCGAGGCTCAAAATCCCACCATAGCAGTGAATGTCTTGGGATACAACGATGAAAAACGAACGATCTAACCTCTCAGACAGACTTCGTATCTCGAAAGAGAAAAGATGATTAATTTATTATTGATTTCGAATGGTGACAATCGTCATTATTGTTGGGTTAAACATCCGAGCCGATTACTATCGAGACAAAATAATAAACATAAAGGAAAGATATGTTTATGTTGCAACTGCATGAACGTGTTTGGCAGCGAAAAATCGTTAGCGAAACATCATGAATATTGCAATGAAAAGCAAGGTGTCACCATCGAAATGCCCAAACCCAACACCATCGTGAAGTTTGAAAATCGCAATAGAAGGTTAAAAGTATCATTTGTCGTGTACGCCGATTTCGAATGCTTCACCGTCAAAATGAGTTCCTGCCAAACCGACGCTCTTCGAAGTTACATCAAAAGATATCAAAAACACTTCACCTACAGGAAACAGTGCGAAGACGACGATGTGGCTCAAAGGTTCATGGAAGAGTTAGAATCGAAAATTCAAATGTTATATGACAAATTCAAAACTCCGGCGAAAATGATCATCACGCGAGAGCATCAGGTCGAAAATAACAGAGCCACCGAATGTCACATATGCAGACAATCGTTCGACGAGAATTTGGAGGAAAATAAGAAGGTCAGAGACCACAATCATTACACAGGTCTGTATCGCGGCCCGGCTCACAGCAAGTGCAATTTAAAATATCGAGACGCCGTTTTCTATCCAGTGATATTTCACAATCTCTCGGGTTACGACAGTCATCTGTTCGTGAAAAATCTCAGCACCTCCCATGAAGAATTAAATTGCATCGTGAACAGCGAAGAAAGATACATTTCCTTCATGAAATGGAAGCTCATGGAGAAGAAAAGAGTAATCGATGGAGAGACGTTGGAAGAGAAAACGAAATCCATTCGTAGAAGCATACATTTCATTTACAATTTTAAATTCATGTCGACCGCTCTGGAAAAATTAGTCGATAACATGAGCAAGGATAAATTTAAAATCATGAGTGAACATTTCTGAGAATGAGTAGATGTCATGTTGAGGAAGGGAGTCTATCCTTATGATTACATGAACGATCTAAAGAGATTCGACAACACCGCACTACTTTCGAAAAAAGATTTTATTTGAAATTATACGAATCCGACATTTCTGACGAGAATTACGAACACGCCAAAAACATGTGGAAATCATTCGATATGAAAACCATGAGAGATTATGATGATCTCTATCTGAAGACCGACGTTCTGCTCTTGGCAGATGTGTTCGAAAATTTTCGAGACGTCTGTCATCGAAATTACGATCTGGAGCTGGCTTGGTACTTCACTGCACCGGTCTGGCGTGGGACGCTCTGTTGAAGACCACCAAAGTCCAATTGGAATTATTATCCGATGTGGACATGTTGCCCATGCTCGAAAGGGCTACGAGAGGTGGCGTCTCGATGATCTCCCACAGATATTCTGAAGCTAACAATCCCTACATGAAAGAAGGTTTCGATTCGAAATGATCGAATAAATACATCCAGTATTGGGACGCTAATAATCTGTACAGTTGGGCTATGAGTCATCCTTTACCGATTGGAAATTTCGAATGGGTGACGGAACTGGAAGGGATGCAAAAATGGAGAGACTATCCTTGCATTTTAGAAGTCGATTTGAACTATCCAGAAGAATTACACGATCTACACAATGATTATTGACTGGCTCCCAAACGAATGAAACCGATCGAAGGAGACGAGGAAAAACTCGTTCCCAATTTATTTAACAAACGTAAGAACGTCGTCTACAGCAAGAATTTGAAACAATACATCGATCACGGGATGAAATTAGTCGACATACATCACGTCATTTGATTCGACGAAGAGCCTTGGATCGAAAAATACATCGATCTCAACATGAATCTCAGAATTTGAGCCGAGAACAATTTCGAAAAAGATTTCTTCAAACTCATGAACAACTGCGTGTACGGTAAATTGATGGAAAACATTAGGAAGAGAACCGACGTTCGCCTCGTCACGTCTGAGAAAAAAGCTAAAAAATTAGTGGCGAAACCCAATTACAAACACCGAACCATATTCGACGAAAATCTAGTGGCCGTTCACATGCAAAAGATGCACCTGAAGTTCGACAAACCATATTATCTCAGACCGATCATCTTAGATATCAGCAAGCGATTGATGTATGAGTTTCACTATGATTACGTCAAACGAAAATTTGGTGATAAAGCCAAACTACTGTTCACCGACACGGACAGTTTAGTTTACGAGATAGAGACAAAAGATGTCTACCGAGATATATCTCCGGATGTCGCCGCGTGGTTTGACACGAGCAATTATCCTGACGATCACCCGTCCAACATTCAATCGAACGACAACAAGAAGGTGTTGGGTAAATTTAAGGATGAGAGTGGCGGTAAACAAATCATCGAATTCGTGGGCTTGAGACCCAAACTGTATGCTTATCGTCTAGAAGATGAAAAGATCAAGAAGTGCAAAGGGGTTAAAGTGTATGTGGTGAAGAAAAACATCTCTTTTCGAGAGTATAAAGATTGTCTGTTAGGAAGTGGTCCAGTGTATAAGACTATGAAATCGATTCGAAGCGAAAATCACGACTTGTATACTGAAATAATAATAATAATACTCTCTCCTGGTTGGATTCGATATGCCTCTCAATTTCGCCAACATGTTTTTATCGCAGACGTCGTTGCGGGTCTTGGTGTCGGGACGTCCGGTGTAGCACAGATCGTGATCATACACGGCCGTGTCCACCCTATTCACGGGTTTGCTCCAAGATTTAGGAGTCAGATCAGCATTGAGTCTCTTGTTCAATTTCGTTCCGGGTCCCGTGAAACTGTGACCCGGCAGATGCATTTCAAAAGGTAGATTATTGATCATTTTATTCACGATGCCTTTACCTTTGTTCGTGTTCTTTTTTTTTTGACGAATCGAGTCTTGATCGAACCACTCATGTCGCAAATTCCACGAAGCATCTGTCTGTCATTTTAGTTCGTACTTCTCGAGAATTACTCATCTCGGTAACTCTCTTACACTTTACGCAATACATTTTTTGAGAGTTATTTAAATTAATTTCGTTTTTATTTTATATACAAATTTAATATTTCTTTTTTCTCTTCTTATTATATATATTTTTTTCAATCGCTGCTCTTGAGTTCTATCATCTTACTGAATGCCTCCCTGGCCTCTTTCCTCCCCTTTTCCACGAGAGAATCCTTCATCTCTTCCTTGATGATCTGACGAGTCTTGATTCTCACGGCTTCTTTCATGACATCGTATTTCGCTTTCTCGTCCAATATCGTGAAGTATTCTCCATCCGATATTCTACCGTCTTTCAACACCATCGAGATCATTTCGGATATCATGTCGATCTTGGAGTCGGCCAAGACGTGAATCTTTTCGTGTTTCCTAGCTTTCAGATATAATTTCCTACTCAAAAAGTTTCCGAGCGTGCTAGACAATCCAACAGTGAGAGCCACTCCTTCTATGGTCAACACAATCGGAATGCCGACCGCGGTCGACAACAATCTGATGCCGGCCGTGTGTAAACCCATGGAAATCGTGATGAGTGTTGTCTCGACCACGTTGACGAATTTCAGGAAACGCGAATACTTCTTCTTGAGAGAACGGCGAGAATCTCTATCTCGAGTCAGATACAATTGGATTCTACTGATTTGATCGATGCGATACCTCTCTCCTCTTTCTTTTTCTTCTAGCGATGGTGCCTTTGGCAAAACGCCGTTCGGCTTCTCATCCTCGTCGTCATCTAACGTTGGATACAATTTATTTCTGGTTCTCATTTTTGTGTTTTTCTTTCTTTCTAATATTAGATACAAAATTTATGTGTGTATTTATTTTTATTTTCTATTCTCCCTTATTTATATCAACGAGAAAACTTAGACGTAAGCATCCTTCAGCAATAATTTCAGGATGCATCCCTTGTCTTCTAAAGTCAGACTTCTACGCGCCAATTTCAGTTCTTCCGAAACTGTGGGCTTGTCTCGATCCTTACAGAAAACTAATCTCCTCCAAAGCGTGATCACTTCGTCGATTCGAACGCTGGTTCGAAATACGTGACGACCATATCTTCCCTTTCCATCGTCAGACACGAATGATCCTCGTGATCGAAGTCTAGATGATCCCAACATCCGACGCATCGTTCTAACAAGAGGGGACGTAGTTCTTCGTTCACACAGATTGCGTATGCTCTCATCAGCATGTTTAAAAGAAACCTTGCTCTAATAGTCTGG
Source organism: Pictodentalium vernedei (assembly GCA_031216915.1). Lineage (NCBI taxonomy): Eukaryota > Metazoa > Mollusca > Scaphopoda > Dentaliida > Dentaliidae > Pictodentalium > Pictodentalium vernedei. Next base: position 372,288,008 of record CM062295.1, read on the forward strand.
GAATCGTTCATGATTTACGTATTTTTTATTATCTATTCGATTCGATATTTATTTTTTTAAATAACTATTTATTTATATTTTTTTCTCTTCTATATATATCAATCACTTTTTTATTTCCTCTCCCCAAAACCTATTCTATCACGATTCACCTCACAAAACTCGCGAGGTGAATCGGCAAATCGGGTTTTCGCCGATCGGATCGCACCCTAGACCGTCCCAAACGCGATCGCGAACGTAGGTGATACAGAACCCGCAAACTGCATTTTTTCCATGTACTGGAGGCCCAAATCGGTTTTAAAACAAAATTTTAAAAAATCTTCGATGAGTAACTGCGCTTTACGCTCACTTTTCACCGTTGGTGAACGTCGAAAAAACGTTTTGAGGTCGATTTTTCCTGATCTAGAATCCGCAAATGGGTTTCGCCGATCGGATCGCACTTTAACCGTTCGAACACTCGTTGGTGATGCAGAATCCGCAAACCGTTTTTTGATGCTGATCTGGAATCCGCGAAACGTTTTTTGCTCGCGTTCACCAATGATAGATTAAAGGTCTAATCCGCGATGGGAACGTCGAGAAAATTTTTTAAATTACATTTTCTTCAAATTTCGTACATTTTTTCACTTTTGAGCGATGTGTCGAATCTACGCGTTCGCCAACGGGTGTTTGAACGTTAAAAGTGCGATCTGTGAGCCTCAAAACAATTGCGGATTCTGTATCACCATGAAAAAACGACATTTTTGCACTCTGTACACGATTTAACACTGAATCCCTATGGCGGTACAGGTACATGTACGTGTACTTGTACACTTTTTTTGAAAAGTGATACGGAATCCGCCTTTATTACCTACTGACAGCCGATGGGGTAAAGTAATGTTCCTGAGAATTTTCAACTCAAATATCAAAACGGGGTGGATGGTCCAAGTGAGGGAGCTAGTAGAGAACTACTCATTGGAGATCTCGGACCTGGACGTTGGGGCAAACCAGGGTAAAAATAAAATCGTCAGAGAAAGGGTCATGGAGGATTGTAACCGTAATTGGCGAGAGGGGGTCAAATCAAAGAGGTATTTGGGTGGCCTGCGTGATAAAGAGAAGCCAGGTTTTGAAGAGTACCTTGATGGCACCTTTGGGGGGGGGGGGTCACTGTTGTTCAAGCTGAGGTCGCGATCCCTGGAGCTGAGGGGAAAACTTGGGAAAGACGGTGAAAGGGAGTGCCAGATGTGTAACTTGGACATGGTGTAGACCCTGGAACACTTTCTTCTAGAATGCCCAAAGTATCAGTCTAAAAGAATGAGATTCACTGGAAGTATAATGGGGAAGTGGGATGGGAGAATGAAGGACATGTGGTTAGGGGGAGACTCAAAGGAGAGGGTTAATATGCTAATCGGAGAGATTGGGAAGAATGGGACAAGGGATATCATCAAGCAGTTCGTCCCCGAGTGTTGGGAGGAGAGGAGAAGCGTGGGAATAGGGAGGCAGTTGGGAGTACAGGGGTAACCATGGCCTTCTCGTCCGAGAACCGCGACAAATCAGCGGCTGGCCAAAGTGTTATTATTATTATAGTAGAACAGGCATCATTGAAATTTACCTTATCACTTGAATTGCGGTGGAAACGAATGAGCAGTGATTTGATGATACCTTTAATAGTCCAGGCACATTAGACATAAAAATGAGAAAGTAAGGAAAACAATCGGAGAAAGCTGATTTTTTTATATGTTTCCGGGACACACATTGCGGATAAAGTGTGAAAAGTCCCCGCGAATCCGAGTTGAGCTTTTTTAGTTATAGCGTTTTTTTGATGAAAAAAAAAATTTAAAAAAAAATTCGACCCAGCTCCATATTTCTCATTCTTATTCGCCTTAGTAGGGTGAGAATCATAAATATCGTGCTGAATTATATTGAGAATACATATCCCCAACAGAAAATGCCAACTTTGTACCAATCCTCACTCTCAATGGTGAAATATTCACGAAAATGTACAAAATTACGAAAAAAAAATTATTGTTTTCGTACACACAACGGTACACAACGTCCATTAAATCAAATCTACGACTACTTTGGGAGTTAAATTATATATCAAAAATTGCAGAAAAGCAGTGGCTTTATAATGATATATAACAATAGTCATTTATTCCATAATGAACTGGTGAAACGTGTGAAATATTAACCATACCCCCTAAACTCAAATTCAAACGGCATCGACTTTTCTCATTCAAATACCGTATTATAGCATCATTGTTTCAATTTCCATGTTCGATTAAATCACATAATGTGGTGTTCGCCTACAGTCAAGATGCATTGACATGTAATGTGTGCACGCCCTTGATGTGTACTCATAAACAAATGAAGGATTTATCAACTTTGGGTGAATCTGATCCGAAAAATTTGAAACTCGCAAAAACAGTCGACAGTCTTTGGTCTTTGACGCATGTACTGAGAGTACCTTGCCCATCTTGGGTTGGATATATGCACATTGTCACATCATCAGATGATTATGAAACAAGTGATGTCGAGATACTTCCCTTTATTAATTTTGATCCATCCAACCCGAGCACAATTTACACTGCTCTCATGTTTGCACAAACTGAATGTGAGAAACAGGGACTGAACGTTTGTCCAGTGACGTTTGACCAACCACTTTATATCAAAGCAGTGGAGATTGTGTCTTCGTCAGATAAGTTGACAAAAGTTTTCGTTAGACTCGGCGGCTTCCATATGATTATGTCATATTTAGGGGCAATTGGTTCGATCATGGCTGGTAGCGGCTTGGATGAACTTTGGGGGACTGTTTATGCTGGTGGGTCAATCCATCATTTGATCAGTGGTCATGCATATTCAAGAGCAGTTCGTGCCCATTTGCTAACACAAATTGCCATTACAAAACTTGTGTTTGAAGAAAGCCGAACACTAGATAACATAGACTGCACAGAAGTCAATGAAATATTCTGTGGACTTGCCAGAGGTGACTGTACAACAGCTGACGCTGTCAATCAAGAAAGTGTCAACCATCTACTGTCAAAATTACACGAACTGCTCCAGAATGCGTCTGTAGGACGCACAGGAAAGCTTTGGGTACAATACTACTAGCAAATAGGTCTTCTCCAGTTGTTCTTGAGAGCAGAGCGCACAGGCGACTGGGAACTCCACACATATTGTGTTCGCAATATGATTCCAGTATTTCACGCAGGTGGTCATTTTGCATACGCAAAAAGTTCTCATCTCTATTTGCAGCAGATGAATGAGCTAACAGAAATAATGCAACAGGATGATTTGAAGTTGTTCACCGAGAAAGGTTACTTTACCATAAGGCGCTCAGATAAATTCTGGGACGGGATATATTCTGATCAGACCATAGAGCAGTGTTTAATGAGAATGTTCAAGCTCCCTGGTGGTCTCACACATGGCAGGGGAATAACCGATAGCACTGTTGCGAAATGGGTACATGGACTACCTCTTTGCCTTCCGATATGTAATGCTCTCGAAAATTTTGTTCATGTTCACACTGGTCACGGCGAACAACATCGGGATCTCCGTCAAAGTTCACAATTGACTGATGCCAATGATATCACCAAATTATTGAACTGGCTCAGAGTGCATTCCCCCTTTCAGAAAAGAGATCCACTACAATTAGTCTCTATAGCGACCGGGCTTGTGGCCGACGAAACTGTGAACTGTGACCAAGTTCGCAAAATTGGTGAATGTTCCGTATCGAATGTTGTAAGCAAAACGTTCAACAGCATCAAACTACGACGTGTTGACACTGTGAAGTCTTTCGCATCGATGGCAAATAGCATCAAAGTCCGTGGAAGTAAGGTAGTGATTGACCCCACAATTCTGTTCAACCGCATCACATGTGTTATTCAGTCACAAGCAGAGATGGAAGAGTATCTCAAATATGAACTCGCCCCGAAACCACCAGCATTGTTTGATTCTGCTGGAATGAGGAAGACACAGAAAAGCACGCTCGGTAAGATCCTCAAAACATACGGTTCCGAGCAAACTAACATCCCAGAACATTCTCTGTTTGTTGTAGATGGTGGATTTTTATTGAGGGCAGTTGTATGGCCTAAACAGTCGTCATATAAGGACATATGTACATCATATTCCAATTATCTAGTGAGACATTTTGGGGCGAACGTCGTGGTTGTTTTTGATGGTTATGCTTGTACAATGTCGACAAAGGGCATGGAACAAGCCCGTAGATCTAAAGACAGGTATTCCATTGATATCAATATCTCACCCGAGTTACCAGCCACCACACCCCAATCCGATTTCCTTGCAAATGCCAAGAACAAAACCCAACTGATCGATCTTCTAATGCAGGAGCTATCTGCTATCAATATTCAGTCAAAGCAGGCCGAGGCTGATGCTGATGTACTGATAGCCGAAACTGCACTTGACATCGCTCAAGATGACAACAATGTTGTCGTCGTGGGAACAGACACAGACTTGTTAGTCATTCTTTCCTCTCGAGTTCAACCGGGATGTAATATTCACATGATGTATTCCATTACCCCAAACTTACTAGTTTCAGTTAGTGAAATAGCAACCAAAATGGGTGACCATAGAAGCAACCTCCTTGTAGCACATTCTATAAGTGGTTGTGACACTACTTCTGCACTCTTTCGAGTTGGTAAGAAGAAAGTATTCAGTACAATTGTCTCCGATGTTACTAGCGACTCACAACAGTATGTCAACACAATTTTGGCGGATGACAGTACACCAAGTGCAGTAGCCGCTGCCGGGGAACAACTTCTCCTGATCTTATACGGGAGTAAAACTGTTTCCTCTCTCGACCAATATAGATATGTCACTTACAAGCGTTATGTAGCAAAATCTAAACTGAATAAACCCATCGACCTAGCCTCACTCCCACCAAGCAGCGATGCTGCACAACAACATGTCTACAGATGTTATCTCCAGGTCCAACAATGGCTGGGCACTTCGCTTCCTCCGACGGATTGGGGGTGGTCGCTAGACAATGGACTTCTTGTACCGACTGCAGCCACAAAGCCATGTGCCCCCGATAACCTACTGAATCTGATCAGTTGTGGTTGCAAGAGTGCTTGTACAAAAAGGTGTGGGTGTAAGAAGGCAGGACTCTCTTGCTCAGGTTTGTGTAATTGCAGTTCGGATTCTTGTAACAACCACAGAAACACTGTCCTGTCGGAAATTTCTGAGTTCGATGAATTATATGTATATAGGTCATGTCATTTCTGTATATAGCGTTGATAATAGTCAATGTAACTTAATCCATGTTGATTGATTTGTACATTCTATAAATATTATTTATTGATTTTTGTACATTCTGTATATATTATTTATTGATCTAATGCTGCCAGACACAGACGTGTCTGTTCGGTCCCAAGCCCAAAAATAGTTGAGTTCTCATGCTGACGAATTTTATGCCAAAAAGGGAACTCGGCCAGAAGCAGAGGGGGTCTTCCATAATGTCTATTTTGTAAGCAATGATAAAAGTCTTCAAATGGTGGCGGATTCTTTATCGTCTGTCCAACTAACATCCCGTTCTGTACTACGACCCTTTGGGCAAATCCGTTAGGAAAATCGTCATTTTTTGCGTAAATCCGATACTTTTTTGTGAATTTTCAATAATTTTTCGCAGAAATTGTCACAGAATACACATTTTCCTCTAGGTAAATGTATATTAGACATTATGTAGCTCGAAATACGCGTAAACAAAAAATACAGTTGGATCAATTCGAGGTTACAATGTTCGTGCGATTTTTTTTGATTTTTTTCAAACGCGTTTTCGAAAAAAGGCTGTAGAAAAAAGCTCAACTGGGATTTTAGGGAACTTTTGTCTAATCGTTCAATGACATGTACTCGACATTCCCTGAAAAAATCAGCTTTCTCCGAATTTTTTCCCTAGTGAAACCTAATGTTCTTGGGCTATAAATGTATGTTGAGGATGAAATGATTTTGTGTGCAAACAAATGATGTGAATCAGTTTGGTTTAAAATATACTTTATAATCTAAATGACCGGACGCCTGAAATTGCTTGCCTTTATACACGGTCACATCGAGAAAAACAACAGAATTTTCACAGATAGTAGCTTTCCATTTAATGTTTGGATCGTGATTGTTCAAAATGTCTAAAAATTCATCAAAATCTTTTTTTGAATGTTCCCAAATAATGAAAATGTCATCTAAATACCTGAAACATACGAGAGGATGCTTTGCACATTTGCTTAAGACATTTTCCTCCCATTCCGGTACATAAATACTTGCAAAATTAGGCCTGAATTTTTTACCCATAGTACAACCCATTATTTGTAGAAAATATTCTCCACTGAATTGAAAGTCATTATCTTTTAGGCTCAGCTCTAAAAGATCCAAAATTTGTTCATCCAGGCGTTTTGCATCCGGATATTTTTCAAATGCATTTTTAACTGATTTAACACCTTTATCAATATCAATGTTCGCATACATACTGTCGATATCCAAAGTAGCCAGAATTGCATTTTTCGATATTTTCAATTTCGAAATTTTTGACAGGAAATCCTGTGTATTTTTTAGATAGCTCTGATGTCTATTTGCTATAGGTTTCAGATGATAATCAATTAATTCCGAGATCGCATGAGATAACGAATTACAATCTGATACAATTGGCCTCCCGGCTGGAGTTACGTCATCCGTCCATGAAGAACGGTCCTTGTGGATCTTTGTTAGGATGTAAAAGTGTCTTGTTTGAGCACTGAGCTTAGCTGTTAAATATTTCAATTGTGTTTTGGTAATGTGACCTTCATCGAGGAGAAATTTTAAGATCTTATTGAATTTTTCGACATTACAAGGCCAAATAAGTGAATCTATTTTCTTATAATGTTTAGTATTGCTGAGTTGTCTCATGGATTCCTTTTTATAATTATCCCGAGATAGAACAACTACCGACCCACCTTTGTCGGCTGGTTTAATTACTAATTTATTATTTTTTAGAAGTTTCGTGAGGGCTCTCCGTTCACCAGCTGTTAAATTGTCTTTATCGGAGAGTATGTTCATTCTGAACACCTTTTGGATGATTCGTTTGCTAGCCTCAATAATTTCGGGATCCACTTCACTATCTGGAGTTGACCAACCAGATGATTCTGTAAAAGGAGGTTTCCGACCGCTGGAGTTTCTAAAGCGGTCTGCTAATTTAATTTGCCTAAGAAAATTACAGTTATATGATGGCAAATTTGTTTGGTTACCAGTTTTAGGCTTAGGTGCTGGTATAAAAGTTAAACCGCGATCTAAAAGTGACTTCTCTTGGGTTGTTTGGTCATTGGTGCCAGACAGGTTAACCACGTTAGTTCCTAATCCCAGATCTGTTAGGCGGTTGTTACCTTTGCCTTTACTTAGTTTAATTTTAGGTGGTTCAACCAGTGATCGTACATAATATTGCCGGTTCTCGTGGTCCAATGGATTAAATACTGAGCAACACCAAACTTCGTGTCATCAATTTTTTGTATAACGTTAACGTCCTTCACTTTCCGAATGGTTTCGTTGGTGATGCTCAGGGTTCTCCTCTCAGCCTGAGGGAGTTTTTGCGAAAAGTTTACTTCAGCGAAATAAATTTTTGCTGATCTAAACTTGACCCTGATATCGCTAAGCATATTCCGCAACTGCTTAACTACGAGATCAGAATTATCATTCCGAGAATTCACGCCAATATTTAATAATATTTTGGGGGGACTGAACTGGCCCCTGTGCCCTTTAAACATAGAGCGAAAATTATTGAATTTGGCGCCGGGGTAACACTTCACCTGGATACCCGGATGGGGATTTCGATCAATGCGTCCAAAATTTGAACTTCCAATCATAAGGATGTTTTTACAAACATCGGGGAGGCGCCAATTCCTTTTGTCAAAATTACCTCCGCTCTTATGCCGAAACTGGGAGAATTTGGAATCAAATGAGCGACCCGAGTTGCGGTCCGGTGATTTGACTTTCTCTGAGTACGATATACCTGGTTGGAGCACACTAGAGGCAGGGGAAGGGGGAGAAGTAACAGAAGCAGGAGAGGAAACAGAAGCAGGAGAGGAAACAGAAGCAGGAGAATGAACAGAAGGAGGAGGAGTTCTAGTGGGAGCACTAGAAGAACCAGAGAAGAAAGGCTGAGGAGGAGTAGGGGGTAGAAGAACAAGACGTGGCGAGACAGTGTTACTCAATGGTAAAAATGAAAAAATAATTGAAAATGATTCCAACTTGAATGAATGAAAGGTTTTGAAAGAGAATTCACCTCAATATTTAATAATATTTTTGGGGGATTGGACTGGCCCCTGTGTCCTTTAAACATAGAGCGAAAATGATTGAATTTGGCGCCGGGGTAACACTCCACCTGGATGCCCGGATGGGGATTTCGATCAATGCGTCCGAAATTTGAACTTTCAATCATAAGAATGTGTTTACAAACATCGGGGAGGCTCTAATTCCTTTTGTCAAAATTAACTCCTCTTTTATGCCGAAACTGGGAGAATTTAGAATCAAATCGTCTAATGATGTTGTATCCACTTACCAGAAATGTCTTACTTGGCTTTAACCATGTTTCGCTGATACCAATTTGGCGTTAACCATGTTTCGCTGATACCAACTGAATGATGAATGAAAGGTTTTAGCGCGCCGAAGGCGCGCAGGGACGATGTGGGATTTACAAATCCCTTGCGACCCGCTTGACCTTATTTTATTTCTCTTGGATCACACAGGCCTAGCTTTCCTATTGCCTCAAATGGGTCTGCGGGGGTATGCACGCGGTTAAAATTCCCGGCAGTTTACGTTGGCGTGATAGATTGTCAATAATCAATCCCTCAACGCAATTAAGACTGTTAGAGAGTGGGTTCTATCCGGTTCTAGCTCGGTGATGGTAGAGGTTTGAGTCCCACCATGGTGGTGAGTCAGAATATAATGTTGTGCGATGGCATATTTAAGGGAAGAGGATAAAAGAAAACCAAACAGCAACGCCGGTTTGGAAGCGGCCCCGGTAAATGACCATAGCGGTTACAAATAAACTTTGATGAATGAAAGGTTTTAGCGCGCCGAAGGCGCTCAGGGACGATGTGGGATTTACAAATCCCTTGCGACCCGGTTAGCCTTATTTTATTTCACTTGGATCTTGGATCACACAGGCCGAGCTTCCCTGTTGACTGAAATGGGGTGTGAAGGGGTATGCACGGGGTTAGAATTCCCAGCAGTTTGCATTGGAGTGATAGATTATCAAAGATCAATCCCTCAACGCCATTAAGACTATCAGAGAGTGGGCTCTATTCGGTTCCAGTTTGGCGATGGTAGAGGTTTGAGTCCCACCATGTTGTGCGATGGCAATTTTAAGGGAAAAAGAAAACCAAACAGAAACGCCGGTTTGGTAGCGGCCCCGGTATATGACGATAGCGGTTACAAAAAAAGGAGTGGAGAAAGCTCCAACAGTTTAGTTTGAAAAAACCGGGAGTCATCCATGAAGCCTTCTGGGAGATAGGATGCCGTATGTGATTTTGAGGTATCTGGTTATCCTTCGGGAATTCCAAATGACCCCCAACAACCCCCCCCCCCCCCCCACCACAAAAAAAAACAAAAAACAAAAAAAAAACAAAGCCATTAAAAGGGCTGTTTGCTGGCAAGGTTGTTTCAGTCCTTGCCCTGGTCTGTTTGGTTTTCTGCACATCTTTGCATGAGGATTGTTTCAATGCCTCATAGTTTGTCATTCCGTTTGGTCGTGTGTCTGATGAGATAGAGGAGGTAGAAAAGATAATAGAGAGCTGGAAATTAGAGCAATTCGTTTTTTAATTTACAACTGTTCCGTCCGTGACGACCAGTGACATGTGAATGGGGAAGCCAGCATTTTTTCCCCGAGATTTATATCTTAGGGAGGGGAGACCCGGCAGCAGGTGGAGATTTTTCTCGCTGTTTGCAACTCCCACTGGTAACAGAGGCAAGCTTTCGTGCGTATCGTGTCACCCGCAGCCAGTTCTAATTTAGGTCACAGAATGCCTGGCTCACCCCATCACAATGATGTAATCTTTAACCCTTTCGATAGACACGCCCCAGATTATTTAGTTTTCTTACTGAGGACGCGATGCGCATTGAGTTCTATTATTAATTCGCTGTCTTGAAGTCTATGGGGAGTTTTGCTTTGAAGATCTTTTAAGCGCATTGATATAGTGTCTATTTTTGCTATCTCGTGAAGTTGTTTTATCGATGTCCATGCCTTGCGCAGAACCACGCGCAAGGCATGATTTTGGACCCGTTGTAGTTTTTCAATGTTGGTTTTATTCAGGTCACTTGTTATTATGGCCCCATACTCTAGTACTGGGCGTATGTATGATTTGTAAAGATTGAGGAGAATTTCTTTATTGGCTCCCCATTTTTTACCTCTAATCATTTTCAGGAAATTGATGCGTTTAGTGGCTTTGACAGTGACTGAGTTTATGTGATTGTTTAGATTGAGACTGATATCCAGATTGAATCCAAGAAACTTTGCCCCATTACTAGCTTCAAGTTTATGATCGTAAAGCTTAAGCTCAATTATTAGGGACAGGCTTTTTCCTTTGTTTTTTATAGAATGTGATTCTTTGTGTTTTCGTGGCATTTAGCTTGATGCGCCACAGAGCGCACCAGTCTTGCAGGTCGCGGATGGTATCCTGCAGGCGGGTTTTTATTATGTTTCCAGACTTACTGGCCGTCCACATTCCTTTGTCGTCTGAGAATTGAGATAGTTCAACATGGTTCTTCCCTAGTTTGTCAATGTCATTCACATATATTATAAATAGTAGCGGGCTGAGGACCGAGCCCTGTGGAGTGCCCGCTTCGAGTTTTACCTCGGCTGACACTTCGCGGCTGACCCTCACTTTGATTTTTCGATCAGATAAAAATGATGATATGATACTTAGAATTTTGGTAGGTAGCCCCATTTTAGCTAGTTTGTATCTCATGCCATTGTGCCAGGCAGAGTCAAACGCTTTTTCTACGTCGAGTAATAGCGCGGTTCCTATTTCATTTTGACTGAACGCCGTTTTCATATAATCTACCAGTCTATAAACATGCTCGATTCTCTCTCTTTGGCTTCTGTATGCCCTTTGCCACTTATTGAAAAAGCTGATTGATTCGAGATGGCTGCGGAGTCTAGTCGTGAGAATCCGTTCGAAAATTTTTCCAATACAGCTGAGTAGGCTGATTGGGCGGTAATTAGCTGGGTTGCTCAAATCCTTGTCGGGTTTGGGTATCATGACTCCTGTAGCTACTTTCCAACATTTTGGGAAGTATCCACTAGAGAGACAGCAGTTTAGGAGGTTAGTGAGTCTACCGAAAAAAGTATTGGGACATTGTTTCAGGATTTTGTATGAGACCTCGTCCCCTCCTGGGGAAGAAGAAGACTTACATTTTTTAATTGTGTTAGCCACTTCTTCTTGGCTTATCGGTTCCGTGAGTTCATGGTCATCCCCGTCCTCGGGCGTTTGGCTGAAGTTGCCATCGTTAAACGTTGTCTTGTTGTCTTGAACAAATTTGTTTACTTTTTCTTTGAACTCGTCATCAAACCTATCGCCCTCATGTGGACGATGATATTTCTTAAGGAGCTCAGCAAAGGCGCTAGCCTTCGCCTTGTCATCCAGGGCCATAGTTCCATCGCTGATCTTTAGAGCCTTACTGTTGGCGTCTTTATGTTTTTGTCCAGTAAGGGTTTTAAAAGTGTCCCAAAACTTTTTAGTCTCCCTGAGTCCATTTAGATTTTTCGTTGCTTTTTCCCATCTCACGCGATTGTCGTTTGCTATTGCTTTTTTAACTTCGGCGCGGAGGCGATTACACACGGCTTTAAGTTCAACCTTTTTAGTTGGAAGTTTTTCTGATTTGTGTGCACGGAAGGCCTTTCTTTTTTGTTTTATTATTTGGAGTGTGATTTCAGTTATTCTGTTGGCCCGCAGTTTAATTGTCTGTTTGGGACAAATCTCATCAAGAGTGTTATTAATGACTTCACTGAGATTGGTACATGCTTGCTCGAGCTCGCAGATATTCATTGGGTCGTTTTTGTTTATTTTAACCTGAATTATTTTTCTGAAGAGGTCCCAGCCATTAGGCTGCACATCGAATGTGGAGAGGTTGAGTTTTCTACGCTGTTGACATTAATAGCTTTCAGTTCTATGTCGGTTTTAACTTTTTTGTAGTGGGGACACCCCCGATAATTGCTTGGGTGTTGCCCGTTACAATTTGGGCATTTCAGTGTTGAAACCTTGCACGACTTTATTATATGTTTTTCGCCGCATTTCACGCAACGCAACTCTCCTTTGCATCTGTTCGACATATGGCCAAATTTCTGGCATTTATGACATTGTGTGGGCTGAGGTAAAACACGATACTCCTCAGTCTCATATTTTTGTCCGTTTATACAAACACCTTTGTTAATGAAGTTAAGTTTTATGGCTCTATTGGGGCATTTTACTTTAATTTTCCACGTAGGGTTGCCTGTAGTCTTAGATATTAGTCTCCCCCACGAGTATCCCGACAGGGCTTCATCAATATCCCCATCATTGATCTTTGTGGGAACCATTGTGACGACTACGCAAGGGTTTTGAGGCGGTTGATGCGGTTGTTTATTCGTCTGGTGTTTGGCCGTATTATCCTTTTGAGGTTGTTTAGAAAGGGCTCTTACCTTGTCGGCAAATGATACACCACCGTCAGTGGTGAATGTTGGCGTCGCCGGTGTCGTTTCCGTTGCGTTACTGTCTGCCGATTTCCCATCATTGTGGATCGCCGCACTGGTTGTCACTACTGTAACATCCATGGTGCCCGAGGTCTCAACGACAACAACACCCGGGTTATCGGTGTGTGTCGACGCTTTCCGGGTTTTCTTAGCCACCGTTTCTATTTCCAGGGACTCGCCATTTTCCTGGAAGTCTGTATCCAATTTCCTTTTCGGGCGCGGCGTAATCTGATTGACCACATCACAGGTGGGAACAGTAGTTGCCTCTTGCTTTATGAGCGAACGCAACCAGTTGTCTTGACTAGTGGTAACGAGTTCCGAGCCCTTATTTGGTGGTACCTCCAAAGAGATGGCGTGCATAGGTCTCCCCATCTGAGCGGTATTATCTATAAAGGGCGAAACAGGTGTAAGATTAGTTTTGCCCACCATCCCCTTGCTAGGATTAGTTTTCGAAAACTGCTAAGTTGTATCAACTGGTTTAGAAGCACTAGCGATATCTGTAACTGTGTTCGTTTTAGGGCCCAACGAGTTGGACTCCACATAAACTTTGGGAGGGCATGTCTGGTATATATCCATATGTGGGCTGAGGTGTTTTTCACAGATCAGTACATAATTAAACTCCGTGACACGCTGACAAATGTCACTCATCTTGATAATTCTTTTCAATCTGAGATGTCCCAAGTTTGTTTTTCACAGCTCAGTTTGTGTCGTCCAAACAAATTAGATGAAGCCCTATTGATTGGCTTTCATTGATTTTTCATCAGTCAGTGAGTGGTTTGCTTTACTGACCCCATGAAGCCCTATTGAGTGGCTTCGATTTAAGCATACCCAATCGGCAGCAGTTTGCTTGACTGGCTTCAGATGTGTGTGAAAATAATATGAAAAAATGGTTTTATAAAATATATTGATACTGGAGAAATAAATAACAAATAACGCTAAACATTACGATACCTCACGAATGTTATCAGTTGGGATGAATATCCCCCGACGGAGGTTTATGACGGAAAATATTTTACATAACGTAGAAATTGTGTGCTTTACCTTCTGAACCTCTACATTGTGTGAAAGGTATGAAAAATTAAAAATAATAATAGTAATAAAAAATAAAAAATAATAATAAATAAATAAATAAATAAATAAATAAATAAATAAATAAATAAATAAATAAAAATTGATAAATAAATAAATAAAATAAAACAAAATAAATAAATGAATAAATAAATAATTAAATGAATAAATAAATAATAATAATAATAATAATAATAATAATTTTATTTAGGAAATAAATAAACATGGTTGAAATTGGAACCTATTTTGTTTTTGGACATATATGAACTCTGGCACTCGCCTGTGTGTGTTTGGGGTTAAAAAATCGCACTGGCACAGACATTTCCTACTGAAACGTTTTTTTCTTTTAATATGCCGCCGAAAAATTGTTTTCATTTACTGAACCCTGATGGGTTTCAAACATGACAAAAAATTACATAAAATTGATTTAAACTAAGTGATGAGCTCAGGAACTGGTTAAACTGACTGGCAATAATTGATGTTATTCATTGATGGGCTCTAATTTAGTCCTTTCAAGGATGTTACGCAAGCTTTTGTTTTTCTTATAGGCGATGACAGGTCGAAGATTCAAAGGTTCATTTAATTTAGCATTGGTAAAATTGAATTCATCTTTTAATATTTTTGCTATTTCGATATTCATTCTGTTGTATGTTAAAGTGAAAGGAATGATGGACCTCCTTTCGCATTCTCCCTCTGATATGTTCATACCAAATGGCCAGAGGGTTTGAAGCGTATTGATCCAGGATCAGGGCCGGAACCGGTAGTGGTGGTCGATGTGGGGACCAACAATATCAGGGAGAGAAGGTCAGTAAGTTTGGTGGAGTCGTATAGAGGCTTAGTCGGCAAACTGCTAAGTAGGAATGCAAGGGTAGTCGTATCCGGGGTCCTTCCTGTCCTTGGAGGTGGGGACGAACGGAACTCAAGGATTTTGGCGCTAAATGAAGAGTTGGAGGACTACTGTGTTGATCTGGGAATACCCTTTATTGACCATTGGGGCAATGGGAGCCTGTACGGGCGTGCCGGGCTGCATCTTAGCAGGGTGGGGAAACGGGTATTGGGAGATAAAATTCTACGGGTAGCAGAGCCTTTTTTTGGAGAGGAGCGGGGTGGGAGGTCAGAGGCAAGTATAACTAGAGTGGACATAGGTGAGGTGAACAAGAGTGAGGGGACAGAATAAGTTGACCAAGACTAGCGCCAGAAAACAATGGGCCCAGTAGGCGGAAGCCAATGAACCTCGGTACCCTGAAAGTGGGTTATAGCAACATACAGGGTCTACACCGGAAAGTAAGTACAATACAATAACACTTTGGCCAGCCGCTGATTTGTCGCGGTTCTCGGACGAGAAGGCCATGGTTACCTCTGTACTCCCAACTGCCTCCCTATTCCCACGCATCTCCTCTCCTCCCAACACTCGGAGACGAACTGCGTGATGACGTCCATTGTCCCATTCTTCCCAATCTCTCCGATTAGCATATTAACCCTCTCCTTTGAGTCTCCCCCAACCACATGTCCTTCATTCTCCCATCCCACTTCCCCATTATACTCCCAGTGAATCTCATTCTTTTAGACTGGTACTTTGGGAATTCTAGAAAAAAGTGTTCCAGGGTCTCCACCATGTCCAAGTTAAACATCTGGCACTCCCTTTCACCGTCTTTCCCAATTTTTCGCCTCAGCTCCAGGGATCGCGACCTGAGCTTGAACAACAGTGACCCCCCAAAGGTGCCATCAAAGTACTCTTCAAAACCTGGCTTCTCTTTATCACGCAGGCCACACAGAGACCTCTTTGATTTGACCCCCTCTCGCCAATTACGGTTACAGTCCTCCATGACCCATTCTCTGACGATTGTTTTACCCTGGTTTGCCCCAACGTCCAGGTCCGAGATCGCCAATGAGTAGTTCTCTACTAGCTCCCTCACTTGGACCATCCACCCCGTTTTGATATTTGAGTTGAAAATTCTCAGGAACATTACTTTACACCATCGGCTGTCGGGGAGATTTACCAAATAATTAAGATAACCGAGCTTCAACAGGTCTATCCTGTCCTTGATCCTCATCCACCCAAGCTCACCCCTGATTGCTTCTAGCGCTGCGGCATTACTCGACCCCGTTATCCATCGGCCTGCATCGTTCTGCAGGATTTCCAAGCTCTTTACGGCCGTCTGGTTTAGGGGTATCACTTCCGTACCGTATGTTATACTTGGCAGCCCCGCCATTTCCCAAATGGTTTTCCCCACGAAAACCTTATTGAAACTGTTTCTCCCTATAAGTTTCATTTGGTTGAGGATTCGCTTCCCCTTCAGAATCAAATTATTTGTGTGGTTCCGGTAGATGCCTCTTCCTGTAATGTTTATATTTACCCCCAAATACTCGTAATCACCTGTCTCTCCCACACTGAGATGTTTGCTGCTCCCTTCCGGAATGCAGAACTCACCCACTCTTCACCTTCGAGTGGGGTCCACTTTGCGGCCCACAGGTATAACTTTGCTCTTGCTTTCATTAAGTTCGAGTCTCCATTTGCTTCCATATTTCCCAACAAATCCCAGCATTTTCGTTAGCCCCTCTTCGCTTTCTGACACTAGAACCATATCGTCTGCAAAAAATAGCCCTTGGATCTTCAAGTCCCCAACTGCTACCCCCCGCCTCGCTACGCAGAAGTTCATCTCCTAAACCTTTGATATACAATACAAACAGGATTGGCGAAAGGATACACCCCTGTTTTAGGCCTATCTCCATAGGCACACGTTTCGTTGTAATGTTTCCCAGGCTAAGTTCACTCTGTACATCTTTATATAATGCTTTCATAATTCCAACAAACTCGCCTCCTAATCCCATACCTTCCCTCCATACTTTATCGTATGCCTTTTTGATATCCAAAAAGGCCATGAACATCTTTTTCTTTTTTGCTTTCGCGGATTCTATCATTTGGGATAGTGTGAAAAGATGGCCAGTAACTCTCCTTCCCTTCCTGAAACCATTCTGGATTTCTCCCCCAAAAAACCCTTCTCCTCAATCACCTCCTCTAGTCTCCCATACAGGACTTTACAGAAAACCTTTCCAATGTTGCTACTGACAGAGATCCCTCGATAGTTATCCAAAACGTATTTTTCCCCCTTTTTGTGAATAAATGTCACTTTACTTTCTCTCCACTCCGTTGGGACCTCTTGATTTTCTATGGCTAGATTGAATAGGGCAGTTAGGCTTTCCACGAGTTCCTCTCCCCCTTTTTTGATAAACTCGTTAGGAATTTCATCCACTTCTCCCGCTTTTCCATCCCTTAATTTTGATATCACCTTTCGCACCTCCTCCGTTTTAATTTCGCTACACACAAAGCTCGATAGGTTTTCCTCGACCTGATTCGGAAACTCTGATGGGCTCCCCATGCCACATCGCTTATCGTTTACCTTTTCCCAGTGCTTGACTAGTTCTGATGCGACTTGATCTTGCTCGTCTGTAACTCTGCCATCTACTTTAATACTCTGTGGGTTACTTCCTTTGTTACGTCTATTCGCCCATTTCCAAAATACGTTCGAACTTGACCTCCCTGTCGTTCTTATCGTCCTAATAAGACTGCTATTTCGTACTCTCCGATTATCGTCTTTAATCTTATTTACTTTATTTCGTGCTTGGTGGTATTCTTCCTTAGCAACTGTGGCCTCATTGCTTTCCGCCCCCTTAAGTTTTCTACTTCTCCTGTATGCAGCACATTTAGCTTTTCTTCCCTTTATTGGCCCTTTTCAGTTTTTCGTTCACTCTGTACCCAAGTTCCTGTGTTGGCACCCTGACCTTTCCTACACTTTCCTTTCCTGCCTTCACCAGGCTCGCAACTATGACGTCGGCCATCTTCTGGACACTGGCCCTCTTGGGTACGGTTGCAAGCTTTCGTTTCAGTTTTTCATTGAACTTCGCCCAGTCAGCATCTTTTTTGAGTTCCCAAATCTCCTTAGAGCTTCCTTTGCTTTTTACTAGAGTTTTGGCCCTGATCGTCACTGTAATCAACTTGTGATCACTATCCACCTCCATTTTACCCTCATCATCCACATCTACCCCTATCACCTCCCTCCATAAATTAATATCTGTGAGGATGTAATCGATTATTGATTTTCTGTCGTTCCGCTCCCAGGACCATTTCCCCTTACACCTCGCGTCCCTGTTCAGAATCTTCAGACCGAGCTCGTTTGTGAAGTTCAACAGCTTCCTTCCATTCCTGTTGACTTTATTGTCCCCACCCTCTATGCCTTCTTCACCATTACCTATGTGGCCATTAAAGTCACCCATCAGAATTATACCGAGCCCCTTGTTTTGTAGTTCGGCGATATTGGACCTTAGTGTTGAGTATATCGAAGCATTCCATTCGGGTTTGCTTCCCTCCACCGCACAATACACAACCCCAAGGGCAATACTTTTATTTTTCAGACTGATCCTTACACATCCAATTTCTTTCGATGCCTCAGCCGGGGTGTTGATGTTTTCCAGATCTGTGATCAGCGATGGTTTTAAATCCTCTTTAATGTACATGCCTACCCCTCCCCCTTTTTTCTGGCCTTCCGTTCGACCTACACCTATCCATACGTACTCCCTTACTTGTTCTACCCGTTCCTCGTGTCTTACCCACGTTTCGCTTAATTCCATGACGTCAAACTCCTCTGCCTCAATCAATGTAGCAATTTCACTTACTTTCCGGTGGAGACCCTGGATGTTGCTATAACCCACTTTGAGGGTGTCAAGGTTCATTGGCTTCCGCCTACTGGTCCCATTATTATCTAGTCCCTGTATGTTTGTATATCCTACTTTGTGTACCTGTGCTTTCCTTGGGAAGCTATTCCTATTGATTTGGATTTTTGGTCCCTTTTCCTTATCCCCCTTGTCCCATTTTTTTACACCTATGGTTCGTGACACATTTCCTGTGATTATTCCCTCCTTCACTGACCCACCCTCCCCTCCCTATACCAAAAAAGGCTCCACCACCTGCAACATATTTCTTCCTAAAACCTCTGTACCCCTTGGGCTAAGATGGAGACCATCCCTTCCATATGGGTAATTTCTGCCCCAAAACGATCCCCAATTGTCTACAAAGGGTATCCCAAGTTCCTTACAATACTCCCCCAATTCCTCGTTGGTCCCAATGATCCGCGAATTACGCTCGCCCCCACCACCTAGTACTGGGAGAAGCCCCGAAACCACTACCTGTGCATTCTTGGCATTCAGTTGAGTTGTTAAGTCCTTGTAAGTCTCAATAAGCTGAACTGATTTTCTCTCCCTGATGTTGTTGGTCCCCACGTGTACAACAACCACTGGGTCTGGGCCTGACCCTTTTACTAATCCACCCACTCTGTCCCTTAGGTCCTCCACCCTAGCCCCCGGAAAGCACAAATTGGTCCTGTTGGCACTGTCGGGCCCACACACCACCATATCCAACCACCGCACTATACTACTCCCTGCAACCACCAACTGCCTCTTCCTGTCCTTTCCTGACCTCTTTCTCGTCCTACTACCCCTGTTACCACCTCTGTCCCCACTGAGCCGGCTCGCCATCTTGCGCGTCGCCACACTAACCCCCATGCCTACCTCCACCTCCACCTCTTCAGACCCAACCTGCTCCTCAGAATTCTCGAAATTACCTAACACACTGAATCTATTTTGGACACTGCACTCCACCTTCTGCCCACTCCCACTACAAGCCACCTTGTCCTCGTTTACCACCTTACTAACCTTCCCTCTGACTCCTGCCCTGACAGACTCCACATGGTCATCGCTATCTCCCTCGCTATCGGATTCTAAAAGAATACGCCTTTTCGCCCCCCGACTCACACTACTAGCCTGGGAATTTGACACTCTAGCTCCTACTTCTCCTCTACCCTCAACCCGACGCACCTTCCTATTCCCAAAAGACCCACTATCCACGTCAAAAGTCAGCTTCCTACTACCCACCACCTTCCATCCCCCATCGAATGCCACCCTAACTGGGGTAACACCAGACTTTCCTGCCCTCCCCAGTTTCCCCCTCACCACCTGCACCTCTTCCTCCAACTTTACATATGCCTCTAGCAGCTGCATTAGCTCCACGCAGACGGCACACATCCCCAACTCCCCCAGCTCACACCCATCCACATACACCATATGGCAGTGCCTACACACATCCGACTGCTGGCCGTCCGTTGGTAACTCACTAGCAGTAGCACCCCCTGTGCTGGCCTCAACCACTCCCCCACCTGGACACCTATACTAACCGTCTCTGCCCTGCTGGTCTGAACCTCTCGCGTCACGAAACACTTACCATCCATAGACAAAATTAGAGTGAGAAGCTTGAATTTTGAGAAAGCGGTCGAACTTGTAAACAAAACAAAAAACAAAACACCAAAAATGACCCGCGCGAAGATAGGGAACACACCACTGATATCCGATAGAGAAACTAAACAAAACACTAATATAACTATCTTTTATTAAAAATCACATCTATACAGCCCTAAAACAATATATATATATATATATATCTACAGAACACCTGGAAGAAAAATATAGATACTTGAGCTAACTTTTGACAACTGAATCGAAATACTCCCTGTTGGTTTGGATATGGACACAGCCTAAGTGAAATTGCTACATTGATCGAGGTGGAGGAGTTTGATGTCATGGGCTTAAGCGAGACGTGGGTAAGACACGAGGAACGGGTAGATCAAGTAAGCGGGTGTGTGTGGATAGGTGTAGGGCGAACGGATGGCCAGAAAAGGGGGGGGGGGGGGGGTGGGCATGTACATTAAAGAGGATTTAAAACCGTCGCTGATCACAGATCTGGAAGATATCATCACCTCGGCTGATGTGTCAAAAGAAATTGGATGGGTAAAGATCAGTCTGAGAAACAAAAGTATTGCCCTTGGGATTGTGTACTGTGCGGTGGAGGGAAGTAAACCCGAGTGGAATGACTCGATATACTCAACACTAAGGTCCAATATCACTGAACTGGAGGCTCGGTATAATTCTGATGGGAGACTTTAATGGACAGATAGGTGATAAGGAAGAAGGCATCGAGGGTGGGGACAAGAACGTCAACAGGAATGGAAGGAAGCTGTTGAACTTCACAAATGAGCTCGGTCTGAAGATTCTGAACAGGGACGCTAGATGTAAGGGGAAATGGACCTGGGAGAGAAACGACAGAAAATCAATAATTGACTACACTCTCACAAATATGAATTTATGGAGGAAAGTGATAGAGGTAGAAGTGGATGATGAGGGCAAAATGGAGTTGGATAGTGATCACAACGTGATTACATTGACGATGAGGGCCAAAAGCCTAGAGAAAAGCAAAGGAAGAAAAACTGAAACCAAAGCTTGCAGCCGTACACAATGGGAGCAGTGTCCAGAAGATGGCCGACGCCATAGTTGCGGGCCTAGTGAAGGCAGGGAGGGAAAGTGTAGGAAAGATTAGGGTGCCAACGAGGGAACTTGGGTACAGAGTGAACGAAGAACTGAAAAGTGCCATAAAGGTTAGAAAAGCTAAATGTGCTGCATACAGGACAAGTAGAAAACTTAAGGGGGGTGGAAAGCAACGAGGCCATGGTAGCAAAGGAAGAATACCAACAAGCACGAAATAAAGTAAACAAGATTAAAGACGACAACCGGAGAGTGCGAAATAGGATTCTTATTAGGACGATAAGAACGACGGGGGGGGGGGGGGGGGGGGGGGGGGGGGGGGGGCGAGTTCCAGCGTATTTTGGAAATGGGTGAACAGACGTAACAAAGGGAATAACCCACAGAGTATTAAAGTAGATGGCAGAGTTACAGAAGAGCGAGATCAAATCGCATTAGAACTAGTCAAGCACTGGGAAAAGGTAAACGATAAGCGATGGGGCCTGGGGAACCCACCAGAGTGTCCGAAACAGGTCGAGGAAAATCTATCGAAATCAGCGAAATCAAAACTGAGGAGGTTCGAAGGGTGATCTCAAAATTAAGGAATGGAAAAGCGGGAGGGGTGGACGAAATTCCTAATGAGTTTATCAAAAAAGGTGGAGAGGAACTCTTGGAAAGCCTAACTGCCCTATTCAATTTAGCCATAGAAAAACAAAAGATCCCAAAGGAGTGGAGGTAAAGTAAAGTGACATTTATTCACAACAAGGGGGAAAAAGACGTCTTGGATAACTATCGAGGGATCTCTGACAGCAGCAACATTGGAAAAGTCTTTTGTAAAGTCCTGCATGGGAGATTAGAGGAGGTGATTGAAGAGAAGGGTTTTTTGGGGGAGAAATCCAGAATGGCTTCAGGAAGGGAAGGAGAGTCACTGACCATCTTTTCACGCTATCCCAAATGATAGAATGCGCGAAAGCAAAAAAGAAAAAGATGTTTATAGCCTTTTTGGATGTTAAAAAGGCATACGGTAGAGTATGGAGGGGGGGGGGGGGTATGTGGCGCAAGCTGGAGGCCCTGGGCTTGGGGGGCGGGTTTGTTGGGATTATGAAAGCATTATATAAAGATGTACAGAGTGAACTTAGCCTGGAAACATCACAACAAAACGTGTTCCTATGGAGATAGGCCTTAAACAGGGGTGTATCCTTTCGCCAATTCATTTTGCATTGTACATCAAAGGTTTTGGAGATGAACTCCTGCATAGCGACGAGGGGGTTGCAGTTGGTGACTTGAAGATCCCATGGCTATTTTTTACAGACGATATGGTGCCAGTGTCAGAAAGCGAAGAGGGGCTAGCGAAGATGCAGGGAATTGTTGGGAAATATGGGAGCAAATGGAGACTCGAACTTAACGAAAGCAAGAGTAAAGTTATACCCGTGGGCCGCAAAGTGGACCCCACTCAAAGGTGGAGGGTGGGGGAGTTCTGCATTCCGGAAGGTAGCAGTAGACTTCTTAGTGTAGGAGAGACTAGTGACTATGAGTACCTGGGGGGTAAATATAAACATCACAGGAAGGGGCATCTACCAAAACCACACAAATAAACTGATTCTGAAGGGGAAGCGAATCCTTAACCAAATGAAACTTATAGGGAGAAACAGTTTCAATAAGGTTTTCGTGGGGAAAACCATTTGGGAAATGGTGGGTCTGCCAAGTATAACATACGGTACGGAAGTTGTATCCCTAAACCAGACAGCTGTTAAGAGCTTGGAAATCCTGCAGAACGATGCAGACCGATGGATAACAGGCTCGAGTAATGCCGCAGCGCTAGAAGCAATCAGGGTTGAGCTTGGGTGGATGAGGATCAAGGACAGGATAGACCTGTTGAAGCTCGGTTATCTTAATTATTTGGTAAATCTCCCCGATAGCCGAAGTTGTAAAGTAATGTTCCTGAGAACTTTCAACTCAAATATCAAGACGGGGTGGATGGTCCAAGTGAGGGGGCTAGTAGAAAACTACTCATTGGAGATCTCGAACCTTGACGTTGGGGCAAACCAGGGCAAAAGATCGTCAGAGAAAGGGTCATGGAGAATTGTAACCATAATTGGCGAGAGGGGGTCAAATCAAAGAGATCTTTGGGTGGCCTGCGTGATAAAGAGAAGCCTGGTTTTGAAGAGTACCTTGATGGAACCTTTGGGGTCACTGTTGTTCAAGCTGAGGTCGCGGAGGGGAAAAATTGGGAAAAAACAGTGAAAATAGTGCCAGATGTGTAACTTGGCCGTGGTGGAGACCCTGGAACACGTTCATCTAGAATGCCCAAAATACCAGTCTAAAAGTACAAGATTCACGGGGAGTATAATGGGGAAGTGGGATGGGAGAATGAAGGACATGTGGTTAGGGGGCGACTCAAAGGAGAGGGTTAATATACTGATAGGAGAGATTGGGAAGAACAGGGCAAGTGATGTCATCAAGCAGTTCGTCTCCGAGTGTTGGGAGGAGAGAAGAAGCGCGGGAACAGGGAGGCAGTTGGTAGAACATTGGTAACCAAGGCCTTCTCATATGAGAACCGCGACAAATCAGCGGTCGGCCGAAGTGTTATTATATTATTATCCAGAAAGCTTCACGTTTTTTTTCTAAATTCATCCGTTTCTAATAATGTACCTTTAATTGGCGGTTGTTCAATAGGATGGATTTCGAAATCGTCCAAAGAATGGTCAGGAAGGTGAAAATGTTGTGCTACTGGGGTGTCAGCATTATGTTTTTATATCCTGTTTGTGTCTAGTAGCACGTTCTCGGAAAGGATTTTGACTTTCACCAACATACTGTTTCCGACAGCGCTTACATGTGATAAGGTAAATAATGGTTTGTAAATCACAATGGATGGGTTACGGATCTGATAATGATTTTTCGTTTGTTCCGAGGAAAATTCCTCTTTCTGATCAGGTATAAAAGTATGCAGTCTACAACGAGGTTTGTGGCAATTAAATACCGCGCCACTACCATTCTGCAACGGTCTGTTGTGTGCAATCTTCAGTGGTTCGAAATCAGTAGATTCAGCTGGACTTTCGAGCTTTTTCAGAGTATGAGATTTCAAGGTACGCAAAAAGCGCAGTGAGTATCCTCTCGATCTGAGAGCACCAAATAGAGTAGAACAAGCCTCATTGAAATTTACCATGTAACTTGAATTGCGGTGGAAACGAATGAGCTGTGATTTGATGATACCTTTAAATGTATGTTGAGGATGAAATGATTTTGTGTGCAACAATTGATGTGAATCAGCTGGTTTAAAATATACTTTATAATCAAAATGACCGGACGCCTGAAATTGCTAGCCTTTATACACGGTCACATCGAGAAAATCAACAGAATTTTCACTGATAGTAGCTTTCAATATAATGTTTGGATCGTGATTGTTCAAAATTTCTAAAAAATCATCAAAATCTTCTTTTGAATGTTCTCAAATAATAAAAATGTCATCTAAATACCTGAGATATACGAGAGGATGCTTTGCACATTTTGCTTAAGGCATTTTCCCCCCATTCCGCTACATAAATGCGTGCACAATTAGGACTGAATCTTTTACCCATAGGACAACCCATTATTTATAGAAAATATTCTCCATTGAATTGAAAGTCATTACCTTTTAAGCTCAGCTCTAAAAGATCCAAAATTTGTTCATCGGGGCGTTTTGCATCCAGATATTTTTCAACTGCATTTTTAACTGATTTAACACCTTTATCAATATCAATGTTCGTATATATACTGTCGATATCCAAAGTAGCCAGAATTGCATTTTTCGATATTTTCAATTTAGAAATTTTTGACAGGAAATCCTGTATATTTTTTAGATAGCTCTGATGTCTATTTGCTATAGGTTTCAGATGATAATCAATTAGTTCCGAGATCGCATAAGATTCCGAATTACAATCTGATACGATTGGCCTCCCGGGTGGAGTTACGTCATCCGTCCATGAAGAACGGTTTGTGGATCTTTGGTAGGATGTAAAATTGTCTTGTTTGAGCACTGAGCTTAGCTGTAAAACATTTCAATTGTTTTTTGGTAATGTGACCTTCATCGAGGAGAAATTTTAAGATCTTATTGAATTTTTCGTCATTACTGGGCCAAATAAGTGAATCTATTTTTTATAATGTTTAGTATGTTCCCTCAGTCCTCTTAGACCGTACATCGAATCATCACCACCTTTGGCAAGTCTGACCAGCATAGCCAAAACTGTGTCACTGGGAAGTTTAGGTTTCCATGGTGGTGGAACAAGAGGGAGAAATGTGAAAACGGGGCAAAGGGAATGGAAAACCCCTAAATTATGTTGGTTATCTAAATCTCCTACAGCATCCATCGTATCACGGCCAAACTTGGCACGAGTACTAACCTTAGTCCAGAGAGTTGCACTGGGTAGGTTTCACTGCGGGAGTTTCATTGGATGCAGATGTTCGACCGTGAGAGCCAAATGGGTAATTTGATTCTAGAAATCTTTTTGATAAAATCTATCATTATTAATATATTATATTATATTATATTATATTATATTATATTATATTATATTATATTATATTATATTATATTATATTATATTATATATTGGGAGCGCGGTGGCTGAATGGGAAGAGATGCAGGCTGCAAGCCGAGGGGTTCTCGGTTCGAATCCCACCCACGACAACCGCGTTGTGTCCCTGGGAAAGACACTTAATCCAATTGCCCACGTGGGGTTACGATGGCGTTGTGTACTAAGGCGTACTGCTCGTCAATGATGTATTTGTCTTCAACCAATACTAACCTTGCTTGCGTGGAGTTAGTATGCCGGGGAGTCTCGCCGTTGCTCGGTGGTACTCTCCGGGTACTCCGGCTTCCTCCACCCGTAAACCTGTCTGACCCTGGCTGTCGAAAGTACACTTCATAGATAATATGTCACGAGTAACATACTGTGTACCAAATAAGCCCATTAAAATACATAAATGTGAAAAGACGTTGAAATGAACAACGAACAACATCGGTTTAACTTTATCTGACATATTTTTTTTATCAAATGGACTTGAAATTCATGTCTCGTATCTACGCTTTCAACTTAATATGATTATGAAGTAGATATTTACGCTTTGTGAAAATTTGATCGTGAAAATTATATACCCTCTTCTGTAATCTAAAATTGGTTCTTTTTGAAAATGAAATGTTCCAATATGGCGTGTGTTACAAATGATGATGCTACAACTCCGCATAATGTTAAACCAACGCATAATGTTACCAAAAATGTTGTAAACAACCGATAATGTTATAAACTCCGCATAATGTTATAACTTTTTCTAACGCATAATGTTATAAAACATGATGTTACTATTTTTTTCAAAGCATATTAAACAATTTAACCGATAATGTTATACTTCAAATAAACTCGTATCGTGGGTAATTTATAGTGTTTTGACATCCGTTTCAAGGGGCTATGATGCGACATTTTGTTGATTTGTGCCGAACTAAAGAAAGTAGTGCACATCGTATTGAAGACGGCTATGTGTGGATGGATTGTGTTCTGCTAACAGATAGCCTAGGTACAGTTGAACTAGTATCTAGAGAGAGAGAGAGAGAGAGAGAGAGAGAGAGAGAGAGAGAGAGAGAGAGAGAGAGAGAGAGAGGGGGGGGGGGGTCATGGAAATGGGGCGGATGGAGAAAAATGTGATGATTATGGACGTACCTTTACCACACGTATGATGCCGAATGGTTGTCTAGGTGGCAGAAAAAGAAAGTACAGGTTGGTTTGAAACTGGATATCAGAGAGGGTACAGCACATAAAGAGTGTTTTCCTTGATAACACCTGCCGAGAGGAAATCTACCCGACTATGAACTCACCATTTCTGAAACATTAACGCAGAAGGATTATTGGGTCCTTCCGACACTTTCAACGGCTAGGATGATATTCTATTGGTGACAGTTTTACGAGACCACCCCATCAACCAGAGCGATATGTTTTTACGTTTCACGAGCCTTCAGTAAGCTACAATTGCAAACGAAATAAAGGCAAGGTCACAAACAAGAGAAAAATAAAAGTTACGGGTTGCTGGGGTGGTCTGGGAGGGGTATGAAAGGGTGAAAGTGGTGGAAGGAAGAGGTTGTTGGCAGAGTATTACAGGGTGGTAGTGGATGTCGGATATTGAGGGTAGGAGATGTGGGTGGTATGATTACCACGGATACTACTGTCAATACAAAAAGAAAACTAGCAAGAATCAAAACACATCCCTTACATAGGCTAGATGATAGTGAGTGGTCATCTAAGTGGCAGACAGAAAGAGAAAATTGAGATATATGTGAGAAGGAAGGGGAGAGATAGAGAAGAAGAAGAAGAAGAAGAAGAAGAAGAAGAAGAAGAAGAAGAAGAAGAAGAAGAAGAAGAAGAAGAAGAAGAAGAAGAAAGGAACTGAAGTAATAAGAATACCTGAGAATGCCCAATGCCTAAAACAACAGCACACATAATCCCAATCTCAATCCTAATTCCAATGCTGATCCTAATCCATCGGCTTCTCTCCTACGTCACCTGCTCCTCCCCCTCTCCCCAATCCCTTTGACTCCCCATCCTCTCCCTCCTCCTCCTCCTCATAATCTTTGCTCCGACTGACCCGACCGCCTCCAAAACATGTAATTCCAAATTCACCACCTCCACCAGCTTTTCCACCACCTCCACAACCTTCACTGCACTATCATACCATTCGGTACTACACTCTTAAAGCATTTTGCCATGGCATTCTCTCCACAATCACCTTGATATCGCAATCCCCGCGCCTCTTCCTAAACCCTACCCCTCCCCTTCATCTTCCTAATCCCACTCATCTTTCTCCTCACCCTACCCCCACCCCTCCTCATAATCCCTGCTCCAATTGACTCCACCACCTCCATCATCTGTACTCTCACCTCCACCATCTCCACCACCTCCACCATCACTACCAACTCCAACTCCACCTCTTTTTTGTTCAATCTTAACTTTTAGAAGAACTTTTAGCAAAATAAACAAATAATAGGATATTGTTATAAGGAGATAAATATGCGAAAATTGGGATTTCTCACTCAAAATAGGCAAAAATTGAGGTATTTGACCCCCAAAGGAGTCATACGGCGATGACACACCACTTTCTTGGAAGAAAAGACTACCCGTGCCGGTAAACATACCATCCGGATAACATCCGGATAACATAGCGCCCCCTCCCATCATGGTTTCATTGGAGAGAAATCTCACGAGATTCTGATCCTGCTAAACAAAAATCTCCAGAATTGGTCATTTCCCCAAACTTACACCCTTGAAGCACGTACGAATATATCAACATACATTCAGCTTGTACAGGCGAACGACACAATGTCAATCTCTTAGTTTTAAAATCGTATTTCTTGAGTTGGAGCGGTGATGTAGACGAAGAATTTTATATATTTGTAGGGGGTGATGCGTGGCTCTAAAGTTTAGGCGAGACTGTGTTGCTGTTACAAAGTGGAGTTTGTTTTTTTTAAGTCAAATTCTTGTGAAACCGAAATCACGTCACCTAATTTCGACATATGTTCATCTTGATGCATGTCCGACATTGATGTTGACATTTATTTTTGCACATTTTTCTTTGAATTTGGGTGAATGACATTTGTACGGTATCTTGCATCTTGTTGATGCACTGTCAACTTCTTATTTATGATGCCTAGATCTGATACAAAGCGAAAGCGAAAACGATCAAGTCCTCAGAAATATACCGGTTCAAAGGCTGTTCGAATTGTAAAGTTAGCTGATGTTAGTGAAGAATCCGAGTGGGTCTCCGATAACGATTTGGAAATTTCAGATACGATAATGGCAACGAAATCAGGAAGCTCTGGAAGCTCAGTAGATGTGGTTGCCCTTGCGGAAGAGTTGAGGAAAATTTTGTATGATGATTTTAAATCACTTATAAGTGCCGCTGTTAGGGAGGGGACAAAGGACCTGAGGGAGGAAATAGCAACATTGAGGAAAGAGAACGCAACGTTACATGCTAGGAATGACAATTTAGAGTCGAGAGTTGATGAGTTGGAGCAGTACACCCGGAGGTACAGTTTGAGGGTTAGTGGTATTAAAGAATCTGAAGAAGAGGACACTGATCAAATTATTCTAACTCTTCCTAGCAAACTTGGTTCAGAATTAAAAATAGATGATATTGACCGTTCACATAGGGTTGGTCCTAAACGTGAGGATGGCATTCGCCAAATCATTGTGCGGTTCACACGCTACAGAGCTAGAAGGAGGTTTTTCAAGGAGAAAAGTAAATTAAAAAATAAATTTCTAGGCTTTGAGAGATGCTTCATAAACGAAGATTTGACAAAGTTTAAATTAGGACTCTTTAAGGAAGCAGTGTCTTTAAGAAAAGAGAAAAAAAAATGAAAACTGCTGGACCACTGATGGGGAACTTTTCATCAAATCAAATAATGGCCAGATCTCATTGATCAGATCGAAAGTGGACCTTGCAAAAGTATTAACTGATTCTCATTCATGAGCCTTGGATATTAACGCCGTTGGTTGGCTCTCATTGGCTCTCATTGGTGATGTGTGCCCATAAATACAAGTCTTGAGCTGCTGCTGTGTTCTACTCGTTTTATGGTCTATAATTAGTTGCTTGGTGGTGGATAAGTATGACTGTTATAAAATCTCCAAGTGCAATTCCAGTGTGGATTGGTGGGAACAAAATGGCGAAATAGATCTCGTTAATAGAAAATCCCATGTGTAGGTTTTGTGTTTTGGTAGTGTAAATAGTAAAACTAACTTACAGGTTAGTTCCTACAGTGAATTCGTGTTAAACGAGCTTGTAAAGGGTTAATCACAAGTGTAGGTTATAAGCAAGTGTGAGAGAATACAGCAAATGAGCTGATTAGCTGATTTTAGCAAATTTAGCAAATTGGTGGCCAAAATACTGAAATTTTAATTTCTACAGATTTGCATGTTGTTGGTCTTCAAGTGGAAGTATAGTGTGTAGAATTTAATAAGTTCAATATCTGTCCATATTTTGGAAAAATAGCACAATTTTACCAATTTTGGTATTAATATGCAAGAATTTTGCCCAGTTTCAGCTAATTTACATGTACTGCTTTCCATCTCTGTGTAAGTTATGGCATTAATTGATTAATTGCAAAAAAACCAAACTATATGATGAGGGCTTGTGAAAAAGTAAACCATATGTGTAGGTTACAAGTTGTAGTTGCAGTGGGTTAGCCTTTATATAATGGTAAATCATATGTGTAGGTTACAAGTTGTAGCAGTGGGCTAGCCTCTATATAATAGTAACTGTGGGTGTTAGCTTCTGTATAAATAGTAAATTATACGTTAGCTTCTGTATAAAAAGTAAGTCATATGAGTAGGTTACAACTTGTACTAGCAGTGGGTTAGCTTCTGTATAAATAGTAAATCACATGAGTGGGTTACATTTGTAGTTGCATGTGGTTAACTTCTGTATAAATAGTAAATCATGTGTAAGTTATAAGTTGTAGTAACAGTGAGTTGGTTAGCTTTTGTAAAATAGTAAATCTTGTGCAGGCCACAAGTTGATGTAACAGTGGGTTAGCTTCTGTATGAATAGTAAATCATATGTGTGGGTTACAAGTTGTAGTTGCAGTGGCTTAGCTTCTGTATAAATAGTAAATCATATGTGTAGATTACAAGTTGTAGTAGCAGTGGGTTAGCTTCTGTATAAATAGTAAATTATATGTGCAGGTTACATGTTGCAATAACAGGAGGCCAGCTTCTATATAAATAGTAAATCATATATGTAGGTTACAAGTTGTAGTAGCAGTGGGTTGCTTCTGTATGAATAGTAAATCATATGTGTAGGTTACAAGTTGTAGTAACAGTGGGTTAGCTTCTGCATAAATAGTAAATCATATGCGCATAGGTTATAACTTGTAGTAGGAATGGGTAAATGCATAGTTGCATAGTTAACCATATATGTAAAGTAGTATAGCATGGGTGTAGGTTACAAGTTGGGGTAACAATAGGTTAGTTTCCACATCCAATTTATGGCAAAGGGCATGTAAATAGTAAACTTTATGTGTAGGCTAATTCCTACAGCCAATACATGGTAAATGGGCCTGTGACTAGTAAATTATAGTGCACACCCACGCAGTGGCGTGGGCGCACATAGGTAACCCAGGCACGTATCCATGATTTTATAATTTTTCTATATACCATGCAACAGAGTTTGGGGTGCCATCTGGCGGCGTGGCTCTCCCACTGGCAAAAAACCCAGAATCATTGTAACGGATACTTAATTGTTTTGGGCCTTTCAAAGGACAGTATGTAAAATATATTGTTGCAGAATGCTGGAAACTATGATAAATAATCAAGTAATGAAGTGACTTTCGAAGTTAGGTTGTTGTTGGCGAGTTAGGTATTGTTTGAAAGTTCGAAGTGCCAATGCCGTCCGTTGCCGGTTTCGTCAGATTTAAAGCCCAGTTTCAATTTTAATTGAGAACGTTCACTTCACAAATTGTTGACAACGAATAAAAAATAAAACAAGTGATTTATTGACACTTTCAGTGGGCCTTTTTCATTTGTGGGGAACTTAGCGCGATTTCCCTAGAAACAGCCGGAGTTCGGATGAATTCAAGTTATGTTGACGTAAAGTCTGGGGAAATCTTTGTTCTCAAAACACTTACACGGGCATGCAGTCTTGTAGTAAAATTTTACAGAATCAGACATGAACGCGAACAGCGATACCTATTCATTTATTTCCTAGATTTTTCTTCACAAGTTCACTAGATCCAGTCTATGAACTATTTTTACCAATGATACAATACAATGTCAGTTTAAGACTGTCAGAATTACAGTGTAGCGGCCAGCCAATTTTGTGATCCGACGTGTATTCCTGAAGACTAAATACCAGAATCACTCGGAATTCCCATTTAAATTACATGCACACTTCCTCTGTGTTTTGGTAAACAATGTTTTAATTCCTGGATGCTTTAGGCATTGCAACCAGAATAGAACTGAATTCATCTTCAAACTTGTCAATGTCGCCCTCCTCGTCTGACAAACATCTGGAGGTGGGGATTCTGATATTTAGACTCGAGTATGTTTCTCCAAAAATGGCAAAAAACGTTTGAAAAGCCTAAATACCAACCTCCCCAGAACCACCGACCTCTAAATAATATTTGGCACTACACTACAGAATCAATATTTGATGGTTTCAGGCATTTTAATGGTGCTATGAGATAACATATGACCTGCACTGTCTTGCAGTTGGAAAAATATTCAAAAAATCAATGTGGAATGTTTTATCAGAGACACACCATACCAATGACTCAAAGTGCCTTAATTAAGAAATGTGAGGGATTTAAAAATTTTTTTTTTTTTTACATATTCATCAAACACAATGTGAAATATCTTAAGAAGCTAGAATGTGATTTAAAAACTATCAGAAATGTGAAATTTAATATCATAGGTTTGTTTTGTGTCAACATCAATTAATTTATGAATTATATCATAATTTGTGATGAAAGTGGGTATGGTGGGGGTCTAGGGGACACATTCAGGGCTATATTTTACCACATCAATTTGTAGAAGAAATTTGACATAATTTGTTAGGATAAAATGGCACTGTCTATTGATATTGGTGATTTATATAGCTGCAACACCAGTTTTTAAATAAAAATTGACTTTCATTTTGTTTTGTGTGGAGTGGAGGGGTGGGTGGGTGGGTGGTGAACACCACTCTTTCTCTTGCAGTATGGTTAAATGAGAGATTTTTCCCAAAACTATTGTCTGCTGATGCAGATTTTAGTTTTATTTTGGGATTGGGGTAGTTTTTAAAGAAAGCAGTGAATTCTCATGCAGAAATGACTCTTTTATCAAATGAAAGAGATAAAATCTATCTTTGGAAGGATTAGAATGTAGGTTAAAATCCCCCCTACAAAAAATACCCCCAATCATTTTTACACACTTAGCAAAAATTCCTCCCACAGTTTTTGAGTAGTACCACATTCTCTCACATTATTTTAAGAGCAGTAAAAAAATCCCCCTCCCGGCTTCTTACACCAAAAGATTAAAAGGCAGTCCAAAAGGATTTAAAATCTTATGTATTTAATTTGTAAATTACATAAACACTCATCACTATTTACAAGAAAACATGCCTCAATAACTATTTATCAACACAGTTATTTAGTTATTGGAGTTTAAGGACACTTTCAACAGCCAGTGTCACCTCGTGTCGGACAGTTTTATGGGTGGAGGAAACTAAAGTGCACTGAGAGAACCACCTGGTAACAGTGAGCAATTATCCAACGTGCTAACTCCACACAAGCAAAGTTAGCATTCATTGAAGCGACAAGTGCTCGGCCTCAAGTGGTAAAAAGCTTTGGACATTTTTGTATGGCTTTAAATATACATGTACTTCTAAAAAATTAGGGGGTGGGGGGGATTTTTGTTCACCAGAAATTATGGAGGGAGGAACAAGGTGGGGGGGGGGGATTTTGCGCATTGTGTGAAAATGATTGTGGAGGGGGGGGGGGGGGATTTTTGTGCATTGTGTGAAAATGATTGTGAGGGTAATTTTTGTCGGAAAAGTTTTGTAGGTTACCCTTCGAAAGGTTTGGGTTTTATTATAGGAAATAAGTAAATGTACATTGTAAATGTGCATGTATTTTGGCTTCCAGCACTGATTTAATTATATTTTTTTGGATATTACACATATTTCACTTTTAAATGTTTATTCGAGAACCACAGACTGAATAATACTGTTTTATTTTTGGAAAAGTTATATTTTTGTCACAGTCGGCAATAAAGGCCATATATTGCCAAAAATAATGCAGTTAAATGCTTCTTGAGCAAGTGTGGCATCCAGAACTGAGAAGCACACTATAACCTATGACAAATACATGTACACATGTAACCACCTTTTTTACCCTATTAACACATCTAATGAAACCATGCTTTCCCCTCATTGTACTTGTGATAGAGGGGATTCCAATTATATTCCAATCCTCTCCCAAATCACCATCCAAACATTTAGCCAGAAAACCCATACTTCACTTGTATTCGCTGAACAAGCTCATTCCAATAAGGGGGGGGGGGGGGGGGAGGGGGTTATTAGCTATGTTTTTGATGCCAAAAAATGCAAAAAAAAAAAATTAACATTGAATGGCAATTTTGGTGAATGGTGCTAGCCTGTTTTGGCCGTTACATTGAGTGAATGATTAATAGAAGCTTTCTCCATATTATGATGTTAACCCTTTACCTTACATGAAAAGAAGACAGCACTTTTGAATAACTAATTTCTTTTCATTTTTTTGCCTCAAAAACATAGTTATGACCCCCCACTGGATTGAGCTGAATGAGCTCATTCCCATGAGGGGTCATAAGCTATGTTTTTGGTGCAAAAATAATGAACATTGAATGGCAGTTTCGGTGAATGGTGCTAGCCTGTTTTGGCCATTACATTGAGTGAGTGATTAAAAATGTTAAAAAACAATTTCTTCATTCACAGAGTATTTTGGAACATAAATTTGGGGAAAGGGGGTGGGGGTACAGTGGGAAAAGTAACAAACTTGCAAATGTGAATGAATGGCTTCTGTGCACAGCTACCAATATAGTAGTCTGATACTAGTGCTGTCAGGGTCCCCATGTTATAGCACAAAACTGCATTGACAATTGTCCCTCTACCACCCATACTAAACCCTGCAGCTGATGAGAAAGTTAACAGCATGCACTCTCAGTTTCCTATGATTTGCTTTAGTACTGCAGCACTCAGGGTCCACTGAGTTTTTTTCTTTTTTGACAACCCTGTCCTGGCTCTTCTCCCTATATTTTTCATTGTATGTCAGTCAGTATTCCTATGTACATGTAGAATGTCACTTTCAAAATATGTGATTGCATGCCTGTCTGTCCATCATACCATTCCTATGTACATGTAGACTGTCTCTTTTAAGATATGTGATTGCATGTCTGTCTGTCCATCATGCAAAGTGTTGGTTTGTTTCCATTTGCACAGTTCTACATTTTCAATAACTGGCAATTGACACCCCCCCCCCCCACCCCCACACACACACACACACCCATACACAAATATATTAAACATTAAAGAGCACTACATTCCTGAAGCAAATATCTGAGTCATCCTCACTTTTTATCAGAATAGGTTCCTGCAGGGATTAAATCCAAGGTTGTAAACGAGCTCTTGTGGGTACATGTACTTGCGGGACATGCACATCACTACAGAATCAATATTTGATGGTTTTAGGCATTTTAACAGTGCTATGCTATAACATAGGAGCAGTGCTCAGCTGGTCATGCTGTTGGAAAAAAATCAGTGTTTAATGTTGTGTCAGTGCCACACCAATGACTCTAGGTGTCTTAACTGAGAAAGTGAGGCTATTTTTCCACAAGAATGGCAAAACATTCATCAAACACAATGTTAAATATCTTTAGAAGCCAGAATGTGATTTAGAAATTATCACAAATGAGAAATTTAATATCACAAGAGGTTTGTTATATGTCAACATCAATTAATTTATGAATTTTATCCTAGTTTTTGATAAAAAGGGGCATACTAGGGGGACACCTTCAAGGCTATATTTTGCCACATCAGTATGTTGAAGAAAATTTGACATCAGTTGTTAGGACAAAATGGTACTGTCTATTGATATTGGTGAATTATATACATGTAGCTGCAACCCCAATTTTTCAATCAAAATTGACATTTATATGGTTTCATGGGGTTGAAACACCACTCTTTGTCTTGCTGTATGGTTAAAGGAGACAATTTTTTCCTCAAAGTATTACATGTTGATGCAGATTTTAGTTTTATTTGGGGATTGGGTTAGTTTTCAAAAAAATCTACATGAATTCCTTTAGGTAACAGAGCAAAGCAGAGTAGAAAAATGTATTGGAGGCAACAGCAGTTTTTAAGCCATTTGACACAGTTTGGACAATTTTCTTTAAAAGAACAAATTTCCCATATTTTTAACTCAGTGGAAGCCAAAAGTTGAATTCTCATGCAGAAATGACTCTTTTGTCACATGAAAGAGGTAAAATATATCTTTGATAGGATTGGGGTTGATTAAGGAAATACATAATTTGGCTTCCGAACCTGATTTAATTATTATTTTGAGAGATTATTTCACATTTAAAAATTCATTGGGGTACCACACACCTTACAATACTTTTTTATTGTTTTGAAAAGTATGTTTTTGTCATCATCAGCAATAAGGGCTATATATTGCAAACAAATTCACATCTTGAGCAAATGTAACCTCCAGTGGCACACTACAGCCTCCAGCAATGCCAAATAACAACCTATTTTACCCCACATGCACACATGTATTAATAAATGTAATTAAACCATGGTTCCCCATCACAGTACAGGGGCAGAGGGGGGTGCCAATCTTCCAACCCCTTCCAAATCACCATTCAAACCCACAGCCAGAAAATCCATGTTGCACTTTTATTTACTGGCATTTAGATGTTTGCCTGAATTATGTTGTTAACCCTTTACTTACACGTAACATGAAAAGCTGATTACCCTTGCCCACAAACTTATTGACTTACTAATTTTTTGTGTCAAAAACATGACTTTTTACACCATTGGAATGACCTCATTCCAATGAGGGGTCATAAGCTATGTGTTTGACACAAAAAAACGAGAAAATAATGAACATGGAATGGCAATACTTGTGAATAGCACCAGCAGCTTTTGACCATTATATTTGGTAAAGGGTTAAAAAGTGTTAAAAAATAATTTCTTTATTGAAAGAGTATTTTAGAACACCAATTTGGGGGTGGGGTACAGTGGAAAAAATAACGCAATAAAGTTGCAAATGTGAGTGAATGGCATTTGCACACAGTCTAGTACTAATAAAGTAGTCTAGTACTAAATTTTCCCTCTTATTTGATGCACAACCCCATTTTGAGGTCGGAAAAAGTTCTCTGAAGGGTTATACTTGACAAAGATATTTGAATCCCAAAATTAAAGAGATGCGATCAAATTTTGTTCAGATCGAGCATTGTTGTCATGGTTCCCATGTTACAGCACAAAACTACAGTAACAGCTGTGAAATATTGTTCTCTCCTTGAATCAAGTCCCCCACCCACCTGCCCATACTGAAGCCTCAGTTGATGAGAAACAATTGGAAAGACTGTACAGTATGTTTTGGAAACTAAAGTCAATCTCATACACTCTCAGTTTCCTATGATTTGCTTAGGTACTGCAGAACTCAGGGTCCATTGAGGTTTTTTTTCCATTTGACAATCTTGTCCTGGCTCTTCTAACAAAACATTCCATTGTATGTCAGTTTTTATTTCTGTGTAGACTTTCAAAACACTAAAAAAAACAAATTTTTTAAATCAAATATCTCCTTCATCCTCCTTGGAGACATATTTTCCACAATTTCACACTTTTTATCAGAATGGGTGTTTGTGGGGATTAAATCTAAGGTTGTGAAAGTGCCCAAATGGATACTTGCTGCTCAAGCACAACACCACAGAATCAATATTGGATGTTTTTGGCATTTTAACAGTGCTAAGAGATACCACATGAGCAGTACTGGTCATACTGTTGAAAAAGCAGTGTTTTATGTTTTTGTCAGTACCATACCAATGACTCTCGGTGCCTTAACTGAGAAAACTGGCTTCTTTAGCTCATCTTGACAAAGTCAAGCTGAGCTAATCTCATCGCTCTCCGTCAGTCATCCGTCAACACCATGTTTTGGTCTTCTCCTCCAAAGCCACCGGGCCAATTCAAGTGAAAGTTTTTGTGAGTGATGGTCCAAAGGGGCATTTCATTTTTGTTCAACTCATACACTCTCAGTTTCCCATAGGGAGGGAGTGGGGGTAAAATGCACCAAAATATTTATAAAATCTTCTCAAGAACCAGTGTGTTTTGGCCCCGCCCAAAATTTCTATTTTTCTGAACCGATGGTCCGGTGTGAACCAAATTTGGTGTTTGGTATTATTAGGTCATAAGTACTTGACCCAAGCAAAAAAAATTCCTGCATCCCCATGGGAACCGAGGGAGCTAAAAATAGAAATATTTTCAAACGCCCATATTTCCCAAACCACACGGAACAGAGAGCTGTTATTTGGTATGAAGTATCCTTAGGACCAGTAGAATTGAACAGAAAAAAACAATTGCCATCGGTTATGTTAGGGTGCTCTGTAATGGGCATCGAAAAAATGCTGAGTCAGCATATTTGCAAAAATTAAAAAAAATCTTTTCTCCGGAACCAATCAACAGAATCTTTTGATATTTGGTATACAGCATTCATAGGGGGGGGGGGGGGGGGGCAAATAAAAGTTTGTTGAAATAAAGCTCATTGGTTGATATATGGGCTCTCTACATGAACCAAAAGTTTTAACATAGGGTAATATGAGGAATATTCTTTAAAAATCTTCTTCAGAACCACCAGTCAGAATCTTTTAATGTTTGGTATACATCATTGTTATGAGGGTCAGATTCAAACCATTTCCCTAGGTTAATATTTGGGCTTTCTACGGAAGCCCAAATTTTATCTTTGTTCAATATGGAGGGTAATTTAAAAAAATCTTCTTCTTCAGATCCACCAGTCAGAATGCTTTGATATTTGGTATGCAGCATCTCTAAGGGGGTCAGATTCAAGTTTGTTCAAATCAGATCCCTAGGTATATATTTGGGCTCACTATGACAGCCCAAATTTTTACTTAACGCAATATGAGTAAGTTTCTTTAAAAATCTTCTCCTTCAGATCCACCAGTCAGAATGCTTTTATATTTGGTATACAACATCTCTAGGGGAGTCAGATTCCAGGTTGTTCAATTCGAGTGCCTAGGTTAATATTTATAATATGGGAACATGAAATTTAACTTGATACAATATGAGGGAATTTCTTCAAAAATCTTCTTGAGATCCACTCGTCAGAATGCTTTCACATTTGGTATACAACATCTCTAGGGGGGTCAGATTCAAGTTTGTTCAAATCGGATCCATAGGTTAATATTTGGGCTCGCTATGGTAGCCCAAATTTGAACTTAGTGCAATTTGAAGAAATTTCTTTACAATTTCTCTTCTTCAGATCCAACAGTCAGAATGCTTTCATATTCGGTACACAACATCTCTAGGGAAGTCAGATTCAACTGTGGTCAAATCAAGAGCCTGGGCTAATATTTGGGCTCTCTATGGGAGCCGGAATTGGCCATTTTGCTGAAGAATTAAAAATTTTGTATTCAGTACCCTCTATAGGTGTGTAACTAAGATTAATCCACATAGGTTGTATCAAGGAGCTTCATAGGGGAGCTCTACATTTTACTTTATGATCAACCGAAGAAAAGGCATGATGCCCAGATTATTTTTGTCACTCCCGAGGGACTCAAGGATTGACAGTGTAGCCTATGGAGATGGCTTGCTTAATGTTGACTCATTCTTGGACTCTGTTTAAATTGTGTTCTGTTCAAGATGAGCGCTTCAGGCCCCCTGGGGCTTCTTGTTTCTTTTTTTTACAAAAAATTGCAAATGATTCACCAAACACATGATGTGAAATGTCAGTCTTCAGAAGCCTGAATGTGATTTAAAAACGATCACAAGTAGGATATTTAATGTCACAAGTTGTTTGTTTTGTGTCAGTATTAATTAATTTATGAATTATGTCACGTTTTTGATGAAGAGGGGTATACTGGGGGGGGGGGGGGTCACATTCATTGAGGGCTATTTTTTTTAAAATGTTACCACATCAGTGTAAATTTTCCATTTGTGATAGCTTTTTCGCAAGATGTTTGTTTTGTGTCAACATCAATTAATTTATGAATTATATCATAGTTTTTTTATGAAAAGGGTGTGGGGGGGGGGGGAGTGGTCACATTCATTGGGGCCTATTTTTTACCACATCAGTATGTGGAAGAAAATTTGACATCAGTTGTTAGGATAAATGGCAGTGTCTGTATTGCTGAATAATATAGCTGCAACCCCAATTTTAGAAACAAAATTGACGTTCACGTTTGTTTCGTGGGGTGGGGAGGGGAGTGGGGCATAATTTCTCTAATCTATTGAAGCAATGGACGCAAAATCAGTTTATTTAAGGACGTGTGAAAGGCATCAATAATTAGGCCACATTGAAACTCTTTTTTCAAATTTATTTCCCCTTCGCTTCACCTTGTGTGAGGACAATCACAGGAATCTGAAATTTCATCAGTACAGGTAAATAATTTACATATGTTTCTTCATATAGAAGGATAACGTTGGGAACGAAAATATCACGTTGAAAGTAAATTATTTACCTGTACTGATGAAATTTCAGATTCCTGTGGGACAATAATAATCTATGTGAATCATTGAATTGTGATCAATCACGAAACGAACGTCAACTCAACAACTCTATTTATAGAAATGATCCGCATCGCCGGTAGTTCTAAAATGACTCCGCAGGTAGAAAAAGGGACCGTAAGAGTCAGTAAGAGACCGCAAGTAAACTATGGGGGTTAATGTTCTGAAATGAATGGTTTGACTTTCTGATTGAACACAGTATAAATAATACACATCCGAAGTTTGGTATCGATATTTCAACTTTAACCCCTAACATTTTACTATTAATGTATAGCGCGTTTTCAAACTTACGGACTCATTTTTCGCAAGACGGGCCAAAGAGTCCGCAAATGAACTACTCGTCCTAAAAATATCAAATGAACGGTTTCTGATTGAAAACAGTATAAATAATACACATCCGAAGTTTGGTGTTGATATTTCAACGTTAACCCCTAAAATTTCACTATTAATCAATGTATAGCGCGTTCACAAACTCATGGACTCATAGTGAAGGTTTTTTGTTGAAACATTCGACTGAAAATAGGAAACTAAATGAATAGAATTAAATGAGAATGTCTAATGATATCACACAAAATGAAGAGAAATAGTCGGTTTATGCTTTTTAAAACTGGCAGCAATTGCTTATCAAATAATATTACTGTCTAACTTTTGTTAACGATTCCTATTTTCCTACCGCCCCAAGAGATTCTTCTTTTAAATAGCGAACCCGGACCAGAAGAAACGGATAAGTTACCATATAACGGCGACGTTATTTCGTAAATCCTCGACGGAACACCGGCGACGTTTTTCTCTCTCGAGTCTGGCAAATAATCGACAACATTGGTGTCATTAAATTGAGATAGGTCGGATATCACACATAAATCTGCTATTACGCACCCCTCCCCCTTATACATCCTGCAAGTATAAATATCTCGATATTAAAATTTCTTGTCTGATGTTCCCTATGTGGATTAACTTGGAGGGGGGTGGGGGGGGGGGGCATATGGCTGATTTTTAGCTCACCGAAGGGAACTTAACTTATCACTTGCCGTCCGTCGTGAACTTTACATTATTGACTTCTCCCAAACTACTGGACCAAATTGAACCAAATTTGGTGTGCATGTTCCTTATCATATGTCAATTCAAGATTGTACAAATAACCTTGCCGCGCCGAACCACAAGGGGCATTACTCTGCTAGTACCCATACATTTTTTTAAAAAAATTAAAAAATCTACTTCTCCAGAACTATCATTGAGCTCCCTCTTGGAGCCCGAATTTTAACTTGGTGAAATATGAGGAAATTTCCTTAAAAATCTTGCATATTTGGTATGAATGCTTTCATATTTGGTGTACAACATTTCTGGGGGGGGGGGGGGGGGGGGGAGGGGGTCAGATTCAAGTTTGTACAAATCGGGTCCCTCAGTTAGTATTTGGGCTCTCTATTGGAGCCCAAAGTTTAACTTTGTGCAATTTGAGGAAATTTCTTTAAAAATCTTCTTCTTCTGATTCAGATCCACCAGTCAGAATCCTTTCATGTTTAGTATGCAACATCTATAGGGGGTGGGGGGGGGGGGGCAGATTCAAGTTTGTTCAAATCGAGTCCCTGGGTTTATATTTGTGCTGCCTATGGCAGCCTGAATTTTAACTTAGTGCAATATGAGGGAATTTCTTCAAAAATCTTTTTCTTCAGATTGACCAGTCAGAATCCATTCATAATTGGTATGCAGCATCTTGCGGTGGGGCATTCTCAGTTTTGTTCAAATTGGTTACCTGGGTAAATATTTTGGCTCCCTGTTTGAGCCCAAAGTTTAACTTAATGGAATGTGAGAACATTTCTTTTAAAACCCCTTTCTTCAGATCCACCGGCCAGAATTCTTTCGTATTTGGTATATAACATCTCATGGGGGGGGGGGGGGGGGGGGGGGGGGGGGGGGGGGGGGGGGTCAGGTCCAAGTTTGTTCAATTTGAGTCCCTGGCTTATTATTTGGGCTCTCTATGGGCGGGGTGGGGGTGGCATGGGGAGCATGTTAGGTTTGTTCAAATCGATTCCTTAGTGTTTGTCCATAAAATTTGCCTTTCATGACTTCATTCCTTTGTAGAGTTGATGAACCATGTATAACTGAATGTGACCCCAAATACTTCTTTGAACCACTTTGGCAGGTGAGCGATTACAGCCCCTTGGGGCCTCTTATTTAGTCAAGTTGTGACGAAGTCAAAGCTCGACTTATAGTTTGGTGAATGGCGGGCGGGTGTAAACAGTTGGTTTCCGGATGATAACTTGATAATGGTTCGACCCACGTCATGAAACTCCATAGGTAGGTTGGCATCGGTGAGTGGAAGAATCCTATTTATTTTGGACTTGCTTGGTCAAAGGTCAAGGTCACAGAGACCATGAACATAGTAAATTGTAAGCAATTGGTTTCCGGATGATAACTTGTCTATAGTTAAGCTCACATTCATGAAACTTCATACGTAGGTAATGGTTGGCGTTCATGAGAGAAAAACCCTATTATTTTGGACTCACTAGGTCAAAGGTCAAGGTCACAGTGACCCTGAACATAGTAAATCAAAACAATTGGTTTCCGGATGATAACTTGATAATGGTTCGACCCACGTTCATAACACTTCATAGGTAGGATTGCATCAGTGAGATGAAGAACCCTATTTATTTTGGACTTGCTAGGTGAAAGGTCAAGGTCACAGTGACCTTCAACATAGTAAATTGTAAACAATTGGTTTCCGGATGCTAACTTGACTACGGTTGAAGCCACATTCATGAAACTTCATAGGTAAGTTGGCCTAGGTGAGTGGAAGACACCTATTTATCTTGGTCTAGCTAGGT
The DNA here is from genome assembly GCA_031216915.1 of Pictodentalium vernedei. NCBI lineage: Eukaryota > Metazoa > Mollusca > Scaphopoda > Dentaliida > Dentaliidae > Pictodentalium > Pictodentalium vernedei. Next base: position 372,331,193 of record CM062295.1, read on the forward strand.
CAAAGGTCAAGGTCACAGTGACCTTGAATATAAATCGTAAACAATTGGTTTCCAGATGATAATTTGACAATGGTTCCACCCACGTTCATGAAACTTCATAGGTAGGTTGGCATTATTGCAAGAAAGAGCCCTATTTATTTTGGAATCAGTAGGTCAAGGTCACAGTGACCCTTCACATAGTAAATTGTAAACAGTTAGTTTCCGGATGATAAGATGATAATGATTAAACCCACTTTTGTACTGTCACAACTCGACATTGGATCGGTGATCCTATCGGAATTATTTTTGTTTTGTGGGGGGGGGGGGGGGTGCCCCCAGAACGCTCCCATGGCTGTGCCATCGTGCCCCCACTCGAGCAATCGTGATTAAGTGCCTTGCCCAATGACACAACGCAGTTACCCCTGCTGGGGATCGAACCGTGGATCTCTCGGTTTGATGTTAGTAGTAGATCATGTACCCGATCGACCACATAGGCCGGATCTCATGTGACGTCATAGGCACATGGCCCAGTTACTTCATTTTTGGTTGTCATGTTAGCGTGCGTGAGCGCCATCTTGTGACAACATCCCCATAGTGATACGTGGTCCTAGTGTGCATGCGCAGTGTGTTTTGTTGAGGTGAGACGAGTGTACGTCGTCCATTTTGTATATCTGAGGCCGCCATCTTGGTTTCTATGGTAGCACATGGTTGCTATGTGACCCAAAACCTTCTAGTAGGAAAGGGGTGAGTTCGGAGGGTGTGTTCGATTGAATAGGAGTAATTTTAATTACAGCAAACAACCCGACAATCCCTCTTAATAATCCAAAACTACCGAGACGGACTTAGAAAACCCCCACCTATATTATTACAGTAGTAGCACGTGGTGCTAAATGAATGATGAGAGGTCTCATGTGGATAAATTGAAGTGAACTAGAATACATCGAATTACCACAAACATCCAGCCAATCTCTCTAAACCATCAAAACAACTTAATTTGGCACGGATTCCTCAATACTGGGCTTAAATGAGTAGCATACAGTGCTTTAAGGTGCGTTTCCTGGTATGAGCAATTGTATTTGTTCGAATACTTTGTAAAATTACCCAAATAAGTCCAGCAGTTCATTTACTAGTGCGGATTTCCCACTAAATATTCGGTTTCTATCTGTTGTCCCCTAGAATTCTTATTTTTGCCCAACAATAGACGCATTCATTTGTATAAGATTAACTTTATTGTTTCGGGTGTGCACCATAGTCTCGGTATTTTATCTATCCCGATATTTTCTGTGGTTTATCCTATTTCCTGGCCTGTTTTGCCTTTTACTGGTCCCATTTCTGCCTATCCCAGCAGACTATTTTGTCTTGGTCGTCTCTGTTTTTGCCGTTCCTGTGTATAACGAAGTCCTCTATGATCCTCAAACCCAAAATACAATCAAGCAGGGTTAGGTATTATTCGAACGACTCGAATCTTATCGAGCAAATAAGCTTTTGAGCAGTTACTGAACAAGTCACTACTGGAACGACTCAAATCCCATTGAGCAGATGAGTATCGAAAGAGCGATTTCTTTTACGGCTCTTAATGCTCATCGGGGTATAGGAGGATACCTATGACATGATGATGCAGTACTATATATACCTGATGATAATTTAGCTCCTAGCATCTGCCCAGTTCTGGACCTCTCCGTGATCTTCATATCTCCAACACCACTATTACTGATTTTCCCAATATTGCCATCGTCTGTCCGATAATTAGATTTTACAGTAGTCACCAAATCCCGCAGTCTTCTTCACTCTTGCGGCCTTGTACCATTACTAGCACTAGTACAGGCTTGCTAACCCTCTCAGATTGCTCGAACGACCATAATCCCATCGAACAATTGAGCCATAGAGTAATTGCCTGAACGAGTGACTCCACGTACGACTATTTTTCTCGTTTAGGTATTGAAGGATGGGAAGGATCTTGGGAACTAACAACGTGATATAATAACCTTAGTTATTGAAATTGACGTACAATCCCGCTTATAATATAGCCTTGGTTTTTGAAAGTGTTGTTAAACCCTAATGAATCTATTTGCCATTGAATTATGATCTTTTGTCAGTTTAAAAAATGAAGGTTTGTTTTACTATAGCTTGTCTGAAGTTTGATCCTTCCGCACGCTTTCAAAATTTCTCGATTGCCATATTTGTCGCCACATTAACATATGAACATACATGTGTGGTTCTGTGTCTATTGCATGTCGCTGTACAACACGTTCTGACAAATTGTTATATTTCACATAACCGCTGCTATTTCTGCGATATATACCATCTCTTTCTTGAAAAATCTTGCTTGGGGCCTGCAATATTTACCGAAAATAACAATATTGGGTGTGCACCATTACGTGTCACGTATTTTCATATTATGTATAGTTAAATAGTTAACCATATATGTAAAGTAGTACAGTATATGTGTAGGTTACAAGTTGGGGTAACAATAGGTTAGTTTCCACATCCAATTTATGGCAAAGGGCATGTAAATAGTAGACTTTATGTGTAGGCTAATTCCTACAGCCAATACATGGTAAATGGGCCTGTGACTAGTAAATTATATGTATAGTTGAATAGTTAACCATATATGTAAAGTGGTATAGTATATGTGTAGGTTACAAGTTGGGGTAACAATAGGTCAGTTTCCACATCCAATTTATGGCAAAGGGCATGTATATAGTAAACTTTATGTGTAGGCTAATTCCTACAGCCAATACATGGTAAATGGGCCTGTGACTAGTAAATTATATGAGTATTTTAGTTTCTGATAGCCAATTCATGGTAAATTGACCTGTGAATAATAAATCATTTGTGTAAATTAGTCTCAACAGACAACTTGGGTTATGGGCGTGTGAATATATAATCGTGTGTAGAAGGGTTACCTTAAAACAGATATTATGTTGATTCTGTTATTACCTACTCTGGTCGCAATGGATTGACATCTAGTTATAAATATATCAATGGTCAGTCCTTGGTGAATGGACCAGGGAGATACAATTTTCGGTCGAAATTCCGGTTTTGGCAAAGGGTTAAAGGGTTCAATGCCTGTTAAATGATATATGGATCCTTTCTCATGTTTTGACATATTTGTATATGTCAACTCATGTTGACATGTGCAGGTGTGTCAAAGCATGAGAAGGAATGTATGTATGTCTCGCATGTTGGCTTCAGCTGTGGCAAAGGTCCAGTGCATCTTGTATATATGCTGTATAAGTTATGGTAAAATGGGTTACTACCTGTTTATAGATTTGTAGATATACATATATCCATGTATATGTGGATGTACATATATCTCGTGTGTGGATTTCACCTGTGGCAAAGGGTTCAATACATGTTAAATGATAGATAGATCATCTGGCATGTTATGACATATCTAAATTATATGGTTACATATTATGTAATATATGGATTATTACCTGGTAACAAATTTATTGATATCTCCTCCACCCTCCTCTCACGAAATGCCCGGAAAGTAACTTATAAATCTTCAGCCCATCCTTGCTGAATGGACTAGCGAATAGCAATCTATTTGACATATTGTGTTGATTTCAAGCTGTAGTAGAATGGATCAATACTTGTTTATAGTACGTAGATATACGTATGTCCATGTATATGTTGGTGTACGTATGCCTCGTGTGTAGACTTTGGGTGTGGCAAAGGGTTCAATTCATGTTGTATATATGTTGCATAAGTTGTAGAAAAATGGATCAATACCTGTTTATTGATATGTAGATGTACATATAGCCATGTATACGTGGATGTATGTATATCTCGTGTGTAGCTTTCAACTATGGCAAAAGGTTCAATACATGTTAAATGATATATGGGTCATCTGCCATGTGCTGATAATGAAATACCTGTTTATTGATATGTAGATGTACATATATCCATGTATATGTGGATGTACATATATCACGTGTGTAGCTTTCAGCTATGGCAAAATGTTCAATACATGTTAAATGGTATATAGGTCATATATCCCGTGTGTAGCTTCCAGCTATGGCAAAAGGTTCAATACATGTTAAATGAGATATAGGTCATCTGGCATGTGCGGATATATATATAATACTTGTTGTTTGATATGTGGATTTACATATATCCATGTATATGTGGATGTATGTATATCTCGTGTGTAGTTTTCAACTATGGCAAAAGGTTCAATACATGTTAAGTGATATATGTGTCATCTGGCATGTGCTGATATGTAAATACCTGTTTATTAATATGTAGATGTACATATATCCATGTATATGTGGATGTACATATATCCCGTGTGTAGCTTTGAGCTATGGCAAAAGGTTCAATACAGTAAAGTGGCAGTAATGGGTCTACATTTTATGGTCAATCCATGGTAAATGGATTCGCAAATAGCAAACGAAATGGGTAGGGTATAAGTTGTGGTAAAGTGAATCAGCATTTTTTTTTGACCGATGTGTTGATAAGACCCCCCTCCCCCTCCCCTCCTCTGCCGCCACACAGACACCTCCACACCTAGCGGGATGCCCGTAAACTAAAGGCTGGCTTGTTTGACCTCATGTATGTTGAACAAGTCGTGGTTGTATGGGGTTAATATTTTAGGGTCTATTCATGGTAAATGGATCCATAAATAGTAAACCAAATGCGTAGGTTATCAGTTGTGGTTAAATGAATAAGTCTGTTCCAACAGATGTGTTGATATATCACTCACCCCCCCCCCCCCTATCCACCATTGGGATGCCTGGAAAGTGAAGGTCTGAATATGGAAGTTGATTTGTTTTCCTCCAATGATTAAATTAGGAACTAGTTACCAATGTCGCTGGGGCGTGTAATCCCATGGGAACAGGACATGGGAACAAATCTCGCTGGGGTTCAATCCAACAAACAGTAAGTAGGCAACATAAGCACGAACGATTGGCAAATCTTGACTTTATACTTATGTTGTGTCAACATACAGCCCAGTCGTGGACAATGTCATTTAACACGTGGTAAATATTATATTTATGCCAATACGGTTATTGTCCTAAAGTGGAGCCGAAATGAATTAACATCTTATAACTTATATTCATGCATGGTAATTTTGCTAATATTTTATATTTGCAAAGTTACTATGTATGCATGTTGTAAATACTCATGTCGTATGTATCAGTTGGTAATGTTAATTAATCTATAAATTTCTATCCTCTCCTGAGTGAATAGACCAGGGTATATTAATTTATTTAATCTATTATGTAGGTTCTAAGTTGTGGTAGAAAGGGTCATTACCTGTTTAGATATGTATATATATACATCTATCATGTATATGTGGATATACATATGTCGTGTTTGTAAATCTTGGTGAATAGACTAGTGAATACTAATCTATTTAATCTATTATGTAGGTTATAAGCTGCGATACAGTGGATCAATACCTGTCTATAGATATGTAGTTATACATATATCCATGTATATTTGGATGTACACATATTGCGCGTGTAGATTTCTGTAGAATGTTAAATTTGGCATGTGTTGGCATTTTCATATATGTGAGGACATGTTAGATGATACATAGATATGTGAACTCGATTATTAACTGGTAGCATATATATAAATATGCCCCCCTCCCCCCCCCCCCTCAACGGAATTCCCGGGCAGGAAAGTTCTGCATGTTTGAATTCATTTATACTGAATGGTGTGGTAATGGGTCAATATTTTATGGTTAATCTATGGTGTATGGATCCGTAAGTCGTAAATCTATCAAATAAGTAGGTTATAAGTTGTGGTGAATAGACTAGTGAATAGACTAGGGACTTGTAATCTATTTAATCTATTATGTAGGTTATAAGCTGCGATACAGTGGATCAATACCTGTCTATAGGTATGTAGTTATACATATATCCATGTATATGTGAATGTACACATATTGCGTGTGTAGACTTCAGTAGCATGTTAAATTTGGCATGTGCTGGCATTTTCATATATGTGAGGACATGTTAGATGATACATAGATTTGTGAACTCGATTATCAACTGGTAGCAGATATATAAATATGCCCCCCCCCCCCCCCCCAACGGAATTCCCGGGCAGTAAAGTTCTGCATTTTTGAATTCATTTATACTGAATGGTGTGGTAATGGGTCAATATTTTATGGTCAATCTATGGTGTATGGATCCGTAAGTCGTAAATCTATCAAATAAGTAGGTTATAAGTTGTGGTGAATAGACTAGTGAATAGACTAGGGACTTGTAATCTATTTAATCTATTATGTAGGTTATAAGCTGCGATACAGTGGATCAATACCTGTCTATAGGTATGTAGTTATACATATATCCATGTATATGTGAATGTACACATATTGCGTGTGTAGACTTCAGTAGCATGTTAAATTTGGCATGTGCTGGCATTTTCATATATGTGAGGACATGTTAGATGATACATAGATTTGTGAACTCGATTATCAACTGGTAGCAGATATATAAATATGCCCCCCCCCCCAACGGAATTCCCGGGCAGTAAAGTTCTGCATTTTTGAATTCATTTATACTGAATGGTGTGGTAATGGGTCAATATTTTATGGTCAATCTATGGTGTATGGATCCGTAAGTCGTAAATCTATCAAATAAGTAGTTTATAAGTTGTGGTGAATAGACTAGTGAATAGACTAGGGAATAGTAATCTATTTAATCTATTATGTAGGTTATAAGCTGCGATACAGTGGATCAATACCTGTCTATAGGTATGTAGTTATACATATATCCATGTATATGTGGATGTACACATTGCATGTGTAGACTTCAGTAGCATGTTAAATTTGGCATGTTTTGGCATATTCATATATGTCAGGATATATTAGATGATACATTGATATGTGAACTCGATTATTAACTGGTAGCAGATATTGCAATACCCCCCCCCCCCCCCCCCTCCTCCAACGGAATTCCCGGGCAGTAAAGTTCTGCATGTTTGAATTCATTAATACTGAATGAATAGTGTAGTAATGGGTCAATATTTTATGGTCAATCTATGGTGTATGGATCCGTAAGTAGTAAATCTATCAAATAAGTAGGTTATAAGTTGTGGAGAAATGAATCGGTATGCAGTAACAGGTGTGTTAATATGCCCCCCCCCCCCCCCCCACACACACACCCGGCGAGATGCCCTGAAAATAAAGACCTGCATGTATATTGAGGTTATGATGCCCATTTGTTAATTGGGGCCTGGTAACCTTAATTGCGGGGGTGCAATCCCAAAGTGGGTGGGGCAACATTATCATAAGCGATTGGCAAATCTTGTCTTTATACTTATGTTGTGCCATGATATGTCATTTCTGCTATTACCTTTGAACTCATGTATGCTGAACTAGTAATAGTAGTAATGGGTCAATATTTTATGGTTAATCTATGGTATATGGATCCATAAATAGTAAATCGAAAAGGTAGGTGAAATGAATCGGTATGTGGTAACATACGTGTTTTTATGCCCCCCCCCCCCCTCCCCAACGCGCACACCCAGTGAGATGCCCGGAAAGTAAAGGCCTGCATGTTTATTGAGGTTGATTTCCCTTTCCCCATTTGCAAAATAGCACCTGGTAACGTTGTGTCCCATACATGTGTACGTACCGGCATTTTCTCTCCTTTATTCATCACGCTTTTCATCTCCTTCGTCTGCACATTCAATTGGGGGCCGTGCAACTCAGATTTTTATTCCCGAAATCCAAATCTGATCTTTCATGTCTCCCGGTTCTGAGTGTGCTGTTGTATGGCACCTCAAGTTAAACGCATCCACCAATGAAAAGAACAATATACTTTAAAAACTGATCCCGCTGGTGATAAGCACCGTCTCAATCACCCAGCATTCAACCGTTCCTCCTCAAGAATCCGACATCCATCCATTGATGAAGTTTGTATATATGTTTTTGTTGATATTTGTGTTTATTTCTCTGTGCATTGTGCATACAAAAATTCCAGCATTGTACATGACTTTAACTGACTTCAACCGAACAAACAACATAGATACAGACATGAAAGTCCACGGACTTACTGAAGAGTGTAACAGTTTAAGATTAAAATATGTTTCTGTGCTTTTGATTTGGTTCGAAATTTCACGACTTGGCAGTGTTTTTGTGAATAATAGCGGGTAATGTTAGTCTGGACGAGATACAGACGAATTCAGAATTTGACCTCATTAAGGTCTATAATGAAAGAACATGCGAAATGACTGATGATCAAGATTCCCTATTCAAAGATACTGGAGGCGATTGTAACTATTATTCCCCCAATGAATTTCAATCAATAAACGTCAAACAAATTAATCAATTCTCAATGTTTCATTTAAATTGCCAAAGCCTAAATGCACATTGAGATTCCCTAAATGAACTGTTGATAAGCTTACATGGTTCGAAAAATGCCTTTAGTATTATAGGGCTAACCGAAATTTTTCGAATACCAACGAACATGTCGTACTACTTAGACGGCTATTATCCACTTATTAAAAAGACACGACCAGAAGGGGATGACGGGAGGGGTGGGGTGGGTCTATATGTTAAGGAAGGTCTGGCGCCTAAAATACGAAACGACTTATCTGTTTTTATTCCCCATGTAATTGAGTCCCTGTTTATCGAAATCAAGGTAAATAATATCAAAAAATTAATTGGGGTCATATATAGACCGAATACACAGCCCAAGGCAGACATAGATCTTTTTCTTACAAAACTAAATGAAATAACTGATGTAAATAATCATGAAGGCAAGGAGGCATATATTATGGGAGACTTCAATATTGACCTACTGAAAGCCAATCTCCATTCCAACACTCAAATCTTTCTAGATCTTATGATTAGTCAAGGTTTTTTACCGCGTATCACTAGACCGACTCGGATAACCAGTCATTCAGCAACATTAATAGATCATCTCTTTTCAAATAATATTACCTCTACTTGCTCGTCTGGAATAATCATCACAGATGTTTCTGATCACTTTGGCATATATTATACTGAAAATAATACCACTGGAAAGGATAGTCCAAAAGTTATCCGCAAACGCAAATTCAGTGAAGCCAACATGGCTACATTTAGGTCACTTTTAACAAGAAGCGATTTTTCGTCCATTCTTGAATCGAGTTGTCCCAATGCAGCATATGAAAGCTTCATGAATATTTATTCAACAGCTTTTGAAAAGGCTTTTCCTATAGTGAATATTCAACAGCAGAAACGAAAAATTTATCAGAAAACAACCGTGGATATCTAAGGGACTCATGACCTCATCTATCAATAAGACAAAGTTTTACAACAAAAAAATTAAATCCCCAACGGAGCAAAATATAAAAAACTCTAAAAACTATTGCAAAATATTCAATAGGATTAAAAAACAAAGTAAAGCAATGTATTATATAATAAGATATAAAATGATAGCAAAAACAACTTAAGAGAAACTTGGAGAATATTAAATGAAACAAAAAACAAAGCAAAACTGCCAGCTTGCCTTCTACCTTTATCAAAGAAAATAACTACGAAATAAACGACCCACACGAAATAGCATGTGCATTTAATGACTTTTTCGTAAACATAGGAAGGCGTGCTAGTGAGGAAGTGACACAAACAGATAAATCCTTCTTGGACTTCATGGGTCCATCTTCCTCAAATAACTTTTATATAACACCTGTTACCCCGTGTGAAGTGATGGATATAGCCAAATGCATGAAATCTAAACGTTCCGAAGACTATGATGGCACCACAACATACCTCATGAAAAATACTATAAATATATTAGCCCATCCATTTGCCCACATCGCCAACCAATCTTTCATAAGTGGTGTTGTGCCAAACAGAATGAAAATTGCGAAAGTTATTCCAATTTTTAAAGCGGGAGATGAAAACAGATTTAACAGCTATACCCCGATAAGTATTTTACCAGCCTTCTCTAAAATCTTAGAAAAATTAATGGCAAATAGAATGATTAATTATCTGAATACATTCGATATACTCTATCAGCATCAATATGGCTTCAGAAAAAATCACAGTACCACACATCCTGTGATGCAGTTTCTTAGACATATTGCTTTAGAAAACAATAAACCAACAAAAGATCTAACCTTAGGGGTATTTATAGACTTTTCGAAAGCATTTGATACGATTAACCACATTATTCTCATAAGTAAATTAGAAAGATATGGATTCAGAGGAATCAGTATTGACTGGTTCAAAAGTTATCTATCAAACAAAAAATTTGCTGATTATAATTCGAACCAGGCCCAAATAACATGTGGAGTCCCACAGGGTTCTATACTTGGGCCGATCTTATTTTTGCTCTATATTAATGATATTCGTCACTCAACTTTATTAAAACTCCTATCGTTCGCGGATGACACAACAGCTTATGCTTCTGGCCCAAATGCAAGTAGACTTGCCGAATACATAAATCGTGAATTAGGCAAATTGAATGAATGGTGCTCAGCTAACCAGCTTGTTCTAAACGCAGGTAAAACGAAGTATGTTCTTATAAATCCTACCCGTAGAGCGATAGTCCCAGGAAACTTATCAATCGAAATACAGAACAAAACTTTAAAAAGAATCGGTTGTCACGAACCAGAAAAATCATTAAAATTCCTTGGTATTAACATTGATGATAATCTTTCGTATAGTGTTCATATCTCTCAAGTGTGCTCTAAAATAGGACGAGTAAATTATGTTTTGAATAAGGTAAAAAGAATCTTGCCGCATGAGGCGATGAAAACTCTATACTTTGCTCGTATTCGCAGTCACCTGCTATATGGTATCCAAATCTGGGGTAATGTTCGAGCAATTAGAAAAATTCTCATTATGCAGAAACGCTCACTTCGTATTATTAATAATTCAAATTACAATGCCCATACTGATCCCTTATTTGTAAAAGATAAAATACTTAAAATCAACGACTTGTTCAAACTTCAAGCCTGTCTCTTCATATTTGATTGGAAAATGGGAAAACTTCCATCGTCATTCAATGACTTTTTTAACCCAACAAATACTTTACAAAGAGTTACGAGACAAGCCGAATTATTATCTATAAGTAGAACCCACACTAAAACACTTGATAGCTTACCAGTTCATGCCTTTCGTAAATTATGGAATGAACTGGATCAAGATTTAAGGTCCATCACAAACAGAAAACTCTTCAAAAGATCACTGACACAAAAATTCATGTCTCAATACCCAAGTAGTGTAGAATGTGACAATCCTTATTGTCAAGATTGTAGGTTTAATACCAGCAGATAATTCAAAGTTGTCGAAGAAGTCCATATAAATAACTAAGTTTCTGTACAGCCACTAAATGACACTTCATTGTACTTTGGTCATTTTCCAAATCGCGTATTCTTCGTACGTGATAATATCAAGTAATACACTCCGTCTGTTCATCTCGTCCAACAAAACAGTCTGATTTAACTGTCAAATCTGAAACTTTTGATACCTAAAAATAATTGTAAGTGCGATAATTTATTTCTAACAACATTATTTACAACTGTAGTCGATGTACAATGCTAACTCTAGATCCACTTTCAGTGGGAGGTGACAGGTAGACAGCCAATCTGGCTATGTCATTTCCCTACGGTATAGATATTACTTATATTCTCATATTTTACAAATACTTCTTTGTGTTGCAACTGTTTTGTATCACTCTGTATGTTACTTGTTGTCTATACCGTAAAATAAAATAATCAATCAAACATAGTAATGACGTCTGGAGATGGAGGGTTGCAGGGCTATTTAAATGTATGACCAGAAACTAGGTCCCCTCAAAATAAATCCCCCGGGCGCGGTCTCCCATTGAGGTCCCCCGAACCGGGCAAGAACCCATCTCTTTTACTACACACGTGTTTCAGATGGTAAGGCGACAAAAAATACATTTGATTCACAGGCATCGCCGCATTGAAAAAAAAATGCCCCGCGTCCAAAGTTTTTATTGTCATTCTGAAGTTGGTACCTTAATCATTTAGTAGCTGACGAACGTCTCACGCGTTTAACATCACACGGATTCGAGGTAACCAAAAACGGTCGAAAACCTTTGACTTCGTTTCGCTCAATAACCAGCTATTAGGGCAGGTATCAGGTGAATTCGTCGCAATACACGTTTGGTCCAGGTGACTTCTAAATCTGTGGGTTCTGTATCTGCATTTGTATCTGTATCTGTATTTTTACATCCAAATAACCAGCCTTTTTACAAAAGTAGTATGTCTCGGGCTTTTGAGGTCTAGGTTGCCGGACCTCGGTGCCGGACCTCGGAAATGACGTCATGTCACGTGACCTAGTGGCGCCACGTTGTGTGGTCATGGTAACCCGCGTGAGCGGCCATCTTGTGACGTCATCTCCATAGTAATACGTGGTGTGAGTGCGCATGCGCAGCGCGTGTTGTTAGGGTGATACGTGTTTCCGTCGTCCATTTTGTATACTGGAGGCCGCCATCTTGGTTTCTATGGTAGCACGTGATTGCTATGTTACCCAATTTTTCTGCAATAAGACGGGGTATGTTCGGAGGGTGTGTTCGATTGTAGAAGAGTAAATCTAATTACCACAAACAACCCGACAACTTGTATTATTTCGAATTCTTCCAGAATTATCTGCTTCTATCTATATATGCAATAGTTATCGTTTATCTGGCTATGTTCCTTTATTCTAGAGTATACTCCAGTAGCGTAGAAGAGCCTATCAACTGGAACCGCTTTACTTATTATTACTATATTTAGCAATTTCTGGTCTATTCTTGTTAGTTCTGACCCTATTCCAAGTACTCTTGTTGTTTCATATATATAACTAACCAATCAGATTGCTTGATTTCCCATAATCTGTATACAGAGTTATCTCCCTTCTGTATAATAAAAGACTATATCCAATGGCCATATCCCATGGAAGCCCATAATTTTGCAAAACACCTGTGGCTATGGAATCCCTTTTTGTCGTATGAGTCCATGAGGGCTATGTAAAAGCCCTCAATGAGTCCTCATTTATTATTCCTCATAGCCTCATTGAATTTTGAGGTTATGAGGACCTTGAAAAATCCCTCAATGAGGTATAATTTTTTACGACTCTTAGCCTCATTTCAGTATTTAACAGGTATATCCTATGGTATCCCATTTTGGAAAACGCCTGTGACTGTGGAATCCCCTTTTTGTCGTATGAGGCCGTGAGGGCTATGTAAAAGCCCTCAATGAGTCCTCATTTATTATCCCTCATAGCCTCATTGAATTTTGAGGTTATGAGGACCATTAAAAATCCATCAATGAGGCATAATTTACTACGACTCTTAGCCTCATCTCGGTATTTGAGGATACCCATGGCCTGGTATTGTATTATTCGAGGATACCTATCCAGGATACCTTTTATGGGATACTTATCTGAGGATACTATATAGGGTGTACATACCCATATAGGTCTCTTGCTGGCCCTTAGTACTATTAATCCACCTGATGCTTTATATGTTATCGCATGACTGGTATAGGTAGTATGCAATGCTGGGCATAGGGGTGTTGTGGGTAGGGATACTGCCTGGTAGTTTAGAACGGTACTATAGTATGGCGGTATATACACCTATAGGCCCCTGTTAGTGCTTGGTACTATTAACCAACCGATTGCTTTGTTTTATTATATGGCTGGTATATGTAGTACGTTATGGTAGACCTAGTGATTTTGTGGGGGTGGGGGTAATGCTTGGTAGTTTAGAACGGTAGTATAGCATAGTCTGTACATATCCTTGTAGGTCTCTTGCTGGCCCTTGGTACTACTGATCCACCAGATGCTTCATATTATTGAGCGGTATTCTGGGGTGGGGTCAATGCCTGGTAATACAGAACAGCAGCAGAGTATGGTTGGTATATTCCCCTATAGGTCCCATCCTAACCGTTC